>LR738545.1:32890000-33047500 GCA_902685375.1 Neostethus bicornis | reverse complement strand
TAAAAAAAAAAAAAAAAAACAGTGTAAATCATCAAGTTAGCATTTTTAATTCTCATTTTGATCCTTTTTTGAAAAAAAAAAAAAGTCACTTTCTGTTGAGGGGAGGGACTGAGCATGAGCAGAACACATCCACTGAAACGCTTCCTGGTGAAATTAGAATGTGGGCGTGGCAGTGAACAAAATCCACGGCCGATTCACGGCGTCTGAATACTGAACAGAAAAACTTTTAAAATTTCATTTCATGCATGAATGAAACAGAAAAATTACTGCAGAGACGTTTCTGTTTCTTTTCAAGATCCTCCATTTTGGAACATTTTCTTCTGCCAAATCTGGCCCGATGTCCTGATTCAACACACCTCATCCCAGTAGTACAGACTGTAGAGGTCTGTACTACTTACCTTTCCCGGATGAATCCACCTGTGTCTCCTCTTCCCCCTGGTTATTTAACCTCTGTGTTCGTCACTCTGGTGTCAGATCATCTGCTGATCTGCTCTCTGGCAGCCATGGTCGTGTCCCTCCAGGCTGCACATGCACACCCCTCATCCCTTACTCCTGATAACCTGGTTCACACTGGCTATGCATCTGGTTCCTATGTCTCCACCTTCACCTCATGACTGTTTCTGATGTGGGACTAACGTTTAAACAAAACCGAACACAACAAAAAGTACATTTATGATGAAACACTGACGTAAACACAGGATTTAAAGATGAAATAAAAACATCAGAAGATTGTAAAAGTTTGAATAAATCACAGACGTGTAACTCTGGCCTGGAGTCGTGTCCTGAACCATCCTGATCCAGGTTATTGAGTCACCGTGCCGAATTTAACTGGTTGTTGATTCCACTTCATGAGCGTCAGGAACACGATTTTAAAAAAGTAAATTTGAGACCTCTGTCAAAGTGACAGACATGTTTACAGTTAAATCTCCAGCTTGATGAAAGCAGCAGTTTGTTGCATCATGAAGACTTCCTGTTCTCATAACGTCTGTGTGGACACACGTCACGCAGCCTGAAACTGCAGAGACATTCTGACCCTGTCAGCAACCACATGGAGGCAGAGCATCCACCCGGTGCAGGTCGGTGAGGGCACCAAGCATTTCTCACCTCCAGTCGGTCTGAATCCTGTGAGAATGTTTAAGTAAACTTGTTTTTGTTTTCTATGTTTTATCTGACCAATGAGAGGGAGGGATCAACAAGGACTCAAACCAAACAGAGCTAATTAGAACACTAGCTGCTGGATGAGGATGGAGGGGTGGCTCAGAACAAAACTGTCTTCTTACTGAATCTTATTTATTGTATCAGTTTGGTCAAGCCAGCGCCACCTAGTGCCACCGTTCCATTGTTCAGTACTCCGCTTATCCGGGGTTGGGTTGTGGGGACAAAGGCCTCAGGCGGGAAGAACCAGGCTTCTCTCACCCCGACTTCACCCACCAGCTCACCCGAAAGGAGGTGTTCCCTGTCCAGCTGTGAGATACAGTCTCTCCAGCAGGTCCGGAGTCTGCCTCTGGGTCTCCTCCAGGTGCGACGTGCCTGAAACACTTCACCAGAGAGGCGTTCAGAAGGCATCCTAACCAGTGGCCTGAACCACCCCATCTGGCTTCTCTTGACCTGGACGGGCAATGGTTATACTCTGAGTTCCTCCCTCTATCTCAGTGTGAGAGCCCAGCCACCGTGCATAAGAAGCTCATTTCAGCCAGTGGTATCCACAATCTCGTTCTTTTGTTCACCACCCAAAGCTGATGACAACAGTTGAGCTCACGCTCCTCTTGATGGAGCTACAGGAGCTCACTGCTCCTCTTGATGGAGCTACTGGAGCTCACTGCTCCTCCTGATGGAGCTCACTGCTCCTCTTGATGGAGCTACTGGAGCTCACTGCTCCTCCTGATGGAGCTCACTGCTCCTCTTGATGGAGCTACTGGAGCTCACTGCTCCTCCTGATGGAGCTCACTGCTCCTCTTGATGGAGCTACTGGAGCTCACTGCTCCTCCTGATGGAGCTCACTGCTCCTCTTGATGGAGCTCACTGCTCCTCTTGATGGAGCTACAGGAGCTCACTGCTCCTCTTGATGGAGCTCACTGCTCCTCTCGATGGAGCTACAGGAGCTCACTGCTCCTCTTGATGGAGCTCACTGCTCCTCTTGATGGAGCTACTGGAGCTCACTGCTCCTCTTGATGGAGCTCACTGCTCCTCTTGATGGAGCTACAGGAGCTCACTGCTCCTCTTGATGGAGCTCACTGCTCCTCTTGATGGACTCTACTTTTTATTTTTTAGACCGTGCTTCCAGACTCTTGAATCTTCTCCATTCGAGGATGAATAAAGTTTTTATTGTTTTCAATCTAAGTGAGATTAAAATAATAATCTTACCACTTTTTTTAAAACTGATGAAGTAATAAATAATGACCATTTTCTCACCACTTCAATGAGCCCACATCTGGTCCCTGTGCCGCCCGTTGGGCAAACCGTCCTGGCAGTGTGAATCTGCAGCTGGACCAAAACTATCTTCTGCCAAACGGTTGTAATGGCTGTGATTAGTGGAACCTGTCCATCATGTGGGGGGTGTGCATTAGCATCCAGTGAAAAGAGAAGCATTGGTTCGAGGGAGCAGGTGAAAATTTCACTTTGAATCATTTCCCCTCCCTGTCCCGGCCATTGTTCCCTCCTCAAACATGGCAGAGTCACAGAGAAAGGATCCTATTATTCCAGGCCAAGCCTGTTCTCCCCGTTTATCGTTTAAAGAGGGGGGGATATTCTGATGGAAAGCAGGGCCTCAGTGGCAGCCGAGCAGTTGTGTGCCAGCTGAAAGGACGCGGTGGTGCCCACCACCTGCCGAGCTCCTCCGCTTTTCAGACTAACAGCTTGCTGACTCAGCGCCACGGCTTCAATACACACACAGAAAATAATGAAGGACTTTCTTCAGAAAGAGAGTGAAAAGAAGCGGGCAGATAGGTACTGTACTGGAAGAAAAGGCCCTGCTGCACCTGGGGAAGGATTTAACCTGATTTCATGGCTCTTAATGAGACGCAAATTCATGCAAAATAAACTTTTTACTACGTTTGAATGTTTTTTATACATTAAAAACATTCCTGAAGGTTTTTTTCTGTTTTATTTGTGCATCTTTTAAACATTTTAAAACTCTTTTATGCTTTTCAAACAGCAGGGTTTTTTTGGCCGTGGATTGTGCTCTTATTGCATTCTGATTTAAGCAGGAAGCGTTTTACTGTAGGTGCTCTGCTCATGCTCAGTCCCTCTCCTCATGTCAGGAAAGTAGTCTGTTCCACCTCTGTGTCCTGTTTCCTCCCTCTTATCTGTGTGTGTGCAGCAAGTCACACCTGAAACTAATCTACTCATCTGCTGGAGCATAAATGGAACAGTTTTTGACACACTCTTTGCCAGATCGTTTGTTTATCATGCTTGACCTTTTATCCAGTTTTTTGGCTCCAGCTCCTTCATCAGAACCTTCCTAGTTTATCTGTTTTGTCTTTTTTATTTGGACTTTTTATCAGTCTAATAAATCAGCTTGTGATTTTTCATCTGAGCCTGTCTGTTGTGTCAGGGTATATTTTTGGCCTCAGCTCCACATCATGACACCTCAGCAGATATTTATTTTATTAAGGACACCAAAAAAAGACTATAATTTAATTCAATTAAAAATACTTCATTAATCCCTGAAGAGAAATTTGATGCTGCGGTGCCAACACTTGATGCCTTCCTGGTCCGCTGACATGGGGTGAAACTGGCATCTGAACAGTTGAAATACCAGTCCGTAGTGAGCCCACGGAGTCGGGCTTCAATGTAGCACACCGAAGTAGCTCCTCCACATTCCCGCTGGGTCAGAGCATCCGTCCCTGTTCCTCCATCTTGCCAGCGAGTGACAGGGTTAGAGTTGGGGTTTCACACTGTGTGTGAAACTCTGTGTGTGAAACACTGTGTGTGAAACTCTCTGAGACGGAGAAACAGCCAAAGTACTCCATGCGGCGTCCATCATATGTATTCTATGTGTTTGCACGGCTGATGTTTTGATGCAGATTCATTATTAATGATGTGTTGAATAAATGCCTCGGGTTATGTGCACAGCTGTTAGGTTTGCTATGGTTCCTCCATCGCTGCTTCACCTTTTCTTTACCTTTTCATCAGCATAGCCTTGCCTGTGGGGGTCATTCCCTGCTTCCATCAAGCGCCCTTCCCCCTCCTCTGGGAAGGGGGCATCAGATCCTATCCCACTGGGAACACACGTGTCCTGGCACAAAACTGCAGCACTGCAGGCAATGTATATATCTCCATTTGTGGGGATTTCATTGATTTTTCTCTCCCGGTGTGGAAAACACACACTCTTGATTTATAGAAACATAGAATAATCTTTCTCTTCAGGTTATTTTATATACATATAACTACAGTATGACAAAAACTTTAAGGGTTCGGTCCACTGTGAGACGATATGTAAAATCATTTATTTGGCAAAGCAAAGTTTATTCAATTCACACACGAAGCAATTCAAAGACAGAAAAAATGAATTAAAATCATAAACATATAAAGAGTGATTCATCTTCAGTCTAGATTTAAACATCGTCACTGTGTCGGTCTGTCTCCCAGCCTCAGGAAGCTTCTCCGTGTTTACCCCTGATTCCAGACACCAACAGAAAGCTGGTTTCAGAGGTTCTCAGAGTTCTAGGAACTCTAGAACCCTTAAGGAATAGGTTCTAGTCCTCAGAGTACATCCTGGTGGTAGGTTCTAGTCCTCAGAGTACATCCTGGTAGTAGGTTCTAGTCCTCAGAGTACATCCTGGTGGTAGGTTCTAGTCCTCAGAGTACATCCTGGTGGTAGGTTCTAGTCCTCAGAGTACATCCTGGTAGTAGGTTCTAGTCTGCATTCTGCATTCTTTTGTGTGCAAAAGAGCCTTGGCAGCCTCAGCCCTTCCGTCCCTCAGAACCTCTCTGTCGACATTCATTCTCCCCAAGACGAAACTCTGGATCTCTAACTCTGGTGTAGTCTCTATCCTGCTCTACAGCTCGGAGACGTGGTCCCTGAACAAGACTCTGGCGGTTAGAAACGATAGCTTCGACAGCAGGGCTCTACGAACCAACGAAAACATCAAGTGGCTCCAGCGGGACTCTAACCAGGCGCTCAGAGCCCACACATGCTAGCTCAGGGCATCTTGCCTGGCTGCATGATACTGTACTTGCTGGTTCGACCACGTCTTCCGCCTGCCTCCTAACCCGCAAGAGCAATCCTTCAATTCAATCCAACCGTGCAGTCTGGAAAAGACCACGAGGTAAGTCCTGTACCTGACCGCTCAATGTAACCACAGAGGACCTCCAAAAACTTGGAGTCACCATCGAAGAAGCAGAACAGCTGGGACAAGATCACCAGCACTGGAAAACTTGGTTCATCTGGTCAACTTAAGGCGTAAAGACAGGACCCACGCCCCCTCACTGGAGACTATGATTGATTGATTAATTGAATGATCATAAGAAACAAACATTTCACACTTAAAGACAAGCAGAGCAGCTTTAAAGTCAGGAAGCCAGTGCAGAGACCTGAGCACAGAGTTTCTGAATAAACTACAGCTATTTTAAGACCTTTTTGTTCAGACCAGTGGGGTCCAGAATTGACCCTCACCTAAAGTGCTGTAAAAGTAGAGTCTGTTTACCGTTTACCATCGTACGGCTGGACAAAACAACCGCAAACAGGTGCTTCTAATTTAGAATAGTATGTGAACCTTTTAAAGGTATACTAACAGGTCCTAGAGGGTCAGATTTCTAGTTGATGAACAGGTCTGCAGCATAAACAAATATTTTCAGATACCTACAGTATTTGCCTCCCTGTGTAAATGTGTGTGTGTTTACTTGAGCCTCGATAGATGGACTACCTGGTTTTGTACTTTCTGTACACATAATGATGATGCTCGGGTCTCTTGATGGAGGTTTCTCTCTCTGTCCTTCATCAATAAGCCATCTGTATTGATGGAATAGAAGTTCCCTCCTGTAGCTGATCTCTCATTCTGAGCCCAAGGTCCGTTTGAGAAGCACAGAAGCAGAAACACCGAGAAAAACATCCAACCTCGTTCTTCATTAAAGAGAGAATCTTGTCCTTTGAGTTGTGTAGAAACCTTTAGTCAGTTCAGATGAAGCTCCAGTTTCACTTCTAGTCTTAACACTGGGAATTCCCTCCTCCTCTCACTCCCTGTTTATTCCACACCTCCACTGGGTGTGTCTGATACACAATAAATCCTATTTAAGGTCCTAAACATAGTGTAAAGTATCAAGCGAGCAAAGTAACCGAGTGTTAAAGCAAGTTTAACAATTGTCTGATTTCAAATGTTAAAAACAAAACCTAATCTACTTTTAAAATTGGGCTGACTGTAGTGGAACAAGGGGATGGGATGAAATAATTAGGTGTTATAAAAGATTCCAAGTTAAGTAGGACCAGTCATATGGTAAGGAAAATGGATCAAAGTTTGGGAATTACAAGACACCAGAGGAAATTTATTCCATAATGGCTGACCAAGCAGCCTGCTTGAATCATTGGTACTGTCTCTGTCAGATTTTGCTTCTGTTGTCTGGTCAAACACAGCTGAAAACAGTATAAACGAGATTCAAGAGGTAAGATCGGGTAGGATCGCAGATCCTGGTTACCATGGTGAGGGTAGGAACGTACATCCTGGTTACCATGGTGAGGGTAGGAACGTAGATCCTGGTTACCATGGTGAGGGTAGGAACGTAGATCCTGGTTATCATGGTGAGGGTAGGAACGTAGATCCTGGTTACCATGGTGAGGGTAGGAACGTAGATCCTGGTTACCATGCTGAGGGTAGGAACGTAGATCCTGGTTACCATGCTGAGGGTAGGAACGTAGATCCTGGTTATCATGGTGAGGGTAGGAACGTAGATCCTGGTTACCATGGTGAGGGTAGGAACGTAGATCCTGGTTACCATGGTGAGGGTAGGAACGTAGATCCTGGTTACCATGGTGAGGGTAGGAACGTAGATCCTGGTTACCATGGTGAGGGTAGGAACATAGATTCTGGTTACCATGGTGAGGGTAGGAACATAGATCCTGGTTACCATGGTGAGGGTAGGAACGTAGATCCTGGTTACCATGGTGAGGGTAGGAACATAGATTCTGGTTACCATGGTGAGGGTAGGAACGTAGATCCTGGTTACCATGTAAACCAAAATAACAGCATGCTTGAAATTCTGCGTTCAAGTCCTGTAAAGAACTCACATGTAGGTCTAATCGTTTAATTCATTCAGGAAGAGTTTTTGTTTTAGCTTTAAACATAAACTGCATGATTTGATGGTAGTAAAGCTCTTTAAATTTCAAGAGACTGGACTTTGTATTGTCATGAGTCTGGATGGTGTGTGTGATTGGTTGGTGATGGTCATAGGGGCCAATGGCACAAAATGGCAGCCTTGTTTCTGTCAGTCTGCTTCAGGGCAGCTCTGGCTACAACAGTAACTTATCATTATCTGGTGAGGAGTGTTCTTAAAATCACTGTATAAGTACAATGTAATATTATTGATTTAATAACCTGCATTATTAATAATTCTTATGGTTTGGTTCGTTTCTGCTCTAACACAATTTTTTTTGTGTGGTTTTAAAAGTTGATCCTTAAATTCTTCACAATATGTTAAATACAGGAGTAAAAACCTTCATAATTAAGCGTCCCTCTTGCTTTTAATAAGATTTTTGTTGATTTAGATATTTTTTCACATATTTTTTCCAGTTTAATTAGTAATCAATCAGCACTGTAAGGCCTGGAATCCCTCATTCATCCAGCAGTGATCCGTCTTTGAAAAGGCTTCAAAGGCTCTTCTGGCCCGTGTGTTTGATGATCAACACATGATTGAAAATGATTTCCAGATGGAAGTCGAAACGTCTCAATCATCAGATACGCTGTCCTGAAGACACTTTAAAGACTTTTTACGACCGCGCCACGGAATTTATTCCTTCTCAAGAAATAAAAACTACTTAAAACCCAGTTTGGGGACAAAAAGAAACAGATGAAAGCATCCAGTGTCCATTTATTTACCGTCCCAACCGTTCATCCAACCTTTCTGTCTCTGATTTGACTCCAAACTAAAACTTTACTTCATTATTTTCTGTGTTTTTCTTTTGAATCAAACTGATAAAAACTTATGTTTCATGTGTTTTTGCTTCAATTTTTTGTTTTAAAAATAAAACTAAAGATAAAAAGTTTTTTATTGATTCAAACTACAAACAAACAAACAAACTGAAATGTTTATGAAAGAAACAGAAAAAACTGATCAGTTAGTTTAAACAGAAGTTCAAACAGAGACGAGTCAAGGTCCATCTGCTTGGTATCAGTGGGGAGGGGGCAGGTCATCTGGTTCTGCAGATAAAGCAAGGCGTGTGTGTTTGAGAGTATCTGTGTGTGAGTGTGTGTGTGTGTGTGTGTGTGTGTGTGTGTGTGTCCATCTCCCTCGCCCAGCATGGACAACCACCTCACCCACATTCCTCAGATTACCAGACGAGCCAGGGCAGGTCTGAACCCACCTGGGCAGACCCTGCTGAATTCCAGGAGGACATGAGTCAGACCACTGAAAGTGAAAAGGACCCCCAGCTGGCAGACTTCAGACCAGTTGGTAATGTCCCTCCACCCCAGCCCCCACCTCATTGTGCTGTCCTGGCGCTGGGTGTTAGTGGTGAGGGGCTCTGCTGGGGGAGGGCAGAGCCATCGACACCAAGGCCATTGTTTCCCCGCGACCCCCCACATTCAGGGTCATTTAACATGTGACACCTACGGGGGCACCGAGGAAGTGGCACCGTGGGGAGGGGGGTTACATCTCCATACCTGAGGAAGGTGTGAGCAGCCAGGAACTGATCATTAACTTACACCTCGTAAAAAATACAGTTTGGAGCAAAAAGTCAGAAAAACAGACAATAAACAGTTATTTTAACCCTGTCCTGTCTGGTGACCAGCAGGATGGTGATCTGTGTGTCAAGGATTGCTGGACTGGGTGCTTTGAGTCATGTAGGGAAAATGTAGAAAGGGTTTTAAAGTTGTTTAAGTTCAGAAAAAAACTTTCAATCTGATAGACGAACCTGAGATTAAGAGACTTCCGAATGTACTGTAAGTCGAAATGTTTCGAGCATCAAACACACTGTCATGAAGACACTTTGAAACCTTCTAAGATGGATCACTCCTGGACCAATGAGGGATTAGATATCTCCAGCGACCCGGTCCGGATAAGAGGAAGATGACGGAACAGAAAGCACCCCTTCCTCTGGAAACCCAAACTGAAAACAATCTGTCTGATCAATGGAAAAAAAAACCTGATAATTATGTTCAATGAGCTCTAAGCTAACAGAGACAGAATGGTTACCACGACAACAGACGAGTAATGGCTGCCAATTATCCAATACAAGTCTATGCCTGCTGGAACCTTTGGCAGCCAAAAGATACTTCCAAGAAGGCCCAAAGGCAGAGGCAACTTTCTTTCTTTCCAGTCTGGTAACTGAGTGTAAATATGAGTGTGAGAAGTTGTTGTTGCTGCCCTGTTCACTCCTTCCCTGCTGTCTGAGGACCGAGGTGCCGTTAGGGCACTTGATAGCCAGAAATAATCTGTCCTCAAATGCAGATGGCACTGAGTGCTATGTGTGACTTACAGCAGGTGAACAAAAAGAACTTAAAACAGAAACTATAAGATTAGTCCTGTGCTCAGGTCTCTGCACTGGCTTCCTGACTTTAAAGCTGCTCTGCTTGTCTTTAAGTGTGAAATGTTGGTGACTTAGGAACCATCTGGAACTCTGATGGTTCATAAGACTCAGACATAAACTCTAGTAAGGATGTCCGTGAGCTCGGCGATGCTTTCTGGCCATTCCTGCAGTGGTGCTGACACCGGCTGCACAGGCATGGGTTTCCATCGGATTCTGTCAATCTTCATTCTACGTTCCTACCCTCACCATGGTAACCAGGATCTACGTTCCCACCCTCACCATGGTAACCAGGATCTACGTTCATACCCTCACTATGGTAACCAGAATCTACGTTCCTACCCTCACCATGGTAACCAGGATCTACGTTCCTACCCTCACCATGGTAACCAGGATCTACGTTCATACCCTCACTATGGTAACCAAGATCTACGTTCCTCCATCACCATGGTAACCAGGATCTACGTTCCCACCCTCACCATGGTAACCAGGATCTACGTTCATACCCTCACTATGGTAACCAGAATCTACGTTCCTACCCTCACCATGGTAACCAGGATCTACGTTCATACCCTCACCATGGTAACCAGGATCTACGTTCCCACCCTCACCATGGTAACCAGGATCTACGTTCATACCCTCACTATGGTAACCAGAATCTACGTTCCTACCCTCACCATGGTAACCAGAATCTACGTTCCTACCCTCACCATGGTAACCAGGATCTACGTTTATACCCTCACTATGGTAACCAGAATCTACGTTCCTACTCTCCCCATGGTAACCAAGATCTACGTTCCTACTCTCACCATGGTAACCAAGATCTATGTTCCTATTCTCCCCATGGTAACCAGGATCTACATTCCTACCCTCACCATGGTAACCAGGATCTACGTTCCTACCCTCACCATGGTAACCAGGATCTACATTCCTACCCTCACAATGGTAACCAGGATCTACGTTCCTACCCTCACCATGGTAACCAGGATCTACATTCCTACCCCTCACCATTGTAACTGCAGGATGGCAGTCACTAGTCCAACGGGAGGAGGCCCAGAGGCAGACCTCAGACCCACTAGAGTCTATGGAAGCACTCTTTTTTTTAAAATGCTCTTTGTTTTGTGATTTTAATGGATTTTTTTCGGTCTAGTAAAACGATTTTCCTCATTTTCTTAATTAAGCTACAGATAAACTCGCTTTGGTTTTCCTTCAAATTCGTGTTTGATATTTTGTGTGAATAAACACAAGAAAGAAAAAACAAAGACAAAAGTGGTTTTCAATCAAGCTTTTAATGAAAAGATCATAAAATAACAGTTTATTTTCCTCACTGCTGTACATTAAGACTGCAAGGTTGTGGTGCTGAGGTCAGCTGTTTTATGACACTTTGAGTTTGTGAGCTCCGTGGTTACGTACAGCGGAGACTCCGACCTGAATACGAGCTCTCTGAGGAGCCCGACCTGGGTGCTGCACCTTAGTGTGTGTTTGTAAGGGGGGAGGGTCCTGTGGCCTTTAATTATTCACCATCAGAGACCCTCCATGTCTGCTTCACAGATCCTGATACATTATTGAGAAGCTGGAGAAACCAAAGCTCAACACACCCCATCAGCAGCTCCACTAATCAACTCTTCAAGTAGTAGATCTATTAGCAGCTAATGTCCATGGATGCAGTGCACATCAAGGTGACACAGTCATGAAGAATGTTCCAGAAGAAACATGGTGGACGGCAGAAAGTAGAAACATAATAATGGCAAGTCAGCACATTTCTGTAAACACTGAACGTTTTGAGGTAATTTGGTGTCTTTTTTTTTTTGTCTGTACAATCTTCCCGAAGGTACAGTAAATACTAAAAAAAAACTAAAGCAGGTTCACGTGGATCTGAGAGAAAAATGAGGGGCAGTAAAGCTTAGAGAAGGTTTCCTGGCAGCCATTTTAAACTGGCTTTGGTTGAGTCCCAAAGAGCCAGGAGAGAAATCAGATGGAGCGCAGACCCCCGGGGGTTTAAAGCTTTTCTAACACTGCATACGATATGGTTTCCGTTCTAAACTAAGCGACTAGGATGAGGTAAGAAGAGAAAGAGGAACCGTTAGTAAAACCAGAGGCTGTAAAAACATACAAAGTGCACTTAGTAAAGCTATCAGCCTTTCCTAAACTCTCCAAACTAACTACGACAGGAAGAGAAGAAGTGGTTTAAGAGGAGAAATGTGAGGAGGTGAATGTGGGGTGTGTGTGAGTTCAGCTTTAGCAGCGTGGCAGCACCCAGGGCGAGCTAACTCCGCTCTGTCCACACACACACACACAAAGGGTTAAAGTTCAACTTCCCATCGCGTGCAGTCGCTGAGAACTCGGACCGCATGGGCGAAAACACACAAACAGGAGCCAGCGCAGCCAGGTGGCGCTGCGCTGGCTCTCACGGCTCATTTTTGATTCTCAGCTTGAAATAGTTCAAACGAAAAAAGGGGGTCCTGCCTCCACCTCTGACTCACACGCTGAGCAGATTCTTTGCAGAAGTTCGGGCAGACCCAGAAATAAATACATTCATCACCAACAATAGACATCTGATAAAAAACAACACTGTTTATAAGTGTTTGCGCCAACGCTGCGGACCCGGCCGGCCAGGGGGCCACCTGCTTCCACCCACTGGACCTGGAAAACCCAGAGAATCTAGGGGAACTCAGAGTACAAGTAGAACCCGGAGTGTCTGGGTAGAAAGCGAGCCCAGGGTGTCCACAGTACCAGAGTCTAGGAAGCCCAAAGAACTCTGAGTACCAGGAGAATCAAGACAGTCTGGGCAACCCAGCGGTACTCAAAGCACCCGAGAGCCTGGTGAACCCAGGGTACCAGGGGAACTCTGAGTACCAGGAGTCCCAGAGCGTCTGGAAAAGAAGCCCAGAGTATCAGGATGAGCCAGAGTTCAGAAACATTCACAGTTCGGCTTGTTTCCATGCAGCTACATTCTCCAGAAAGGTTTCAGGAACCCACCAGCATGAGAGATGTACCATCTTAGACTAAATATCCCCCCACTCTTTATAACCCCCCTCCGCCACCCTCCCTATGCCCACCCGCCCCCCCGAAACCCTATCAGCATAATGAGAGACCCTCGCAGAAGAGGCAACCCTCCAGTTTGTTTGGGGAAAACAGACACAACATCAGGCTGAAGACCCCGACTAACAAAGCCTTCAGATTAATACATCAGGGACGCCCCCCCATCTCCCAATCTGAAGACAGGCCAGAGGGCAGGAGGACCGGGGGTGCAGGGTCACTCCAAAGCCAGCTGGCAAAGAGAGCCCTGAAACCCCTCATCCTCCGGCTGATTGAATATTCAGCAGGCCAGCCCCCGTCCTGCACTAGGCCAGCCCCCGTCCCGCACTAGGCTTTGTTTTGGCAGCAGGAGAAAGAAAAGAAAAAAAAAAGAGAGAGGGAGAAAGCGTGTCCCTGGCCGGCCGAGCCCCGACTGAGGTCTGTAAAACTGTAAAAGTTCATGTAAACAATGAGATAAATACATATGTTTCTTTCAGAGCCACACATGGTTCCGTAATCATTCAATGTGCTTTGGTTTAAAAAATAGTTTGTGGATTTTGGGTATGAGCTTTCTTTCTTCTAACTTCTTTGTACAAGTTTTAAACAAACGGTTTCTAACTAAAAAAAAAAAAAAAAAAAAAAAGTCGACTTGTTTCCAGCTGCCTCGCCTTGGTCAGGCTCATCGTATTAGATGAAAAATACCCCCCAGTATGAAACTATTGTTAAGCTTTCCTGGGATTAAAATACAGAGAAATCCTTAGGATGCTATCTTACAAACGTAGCTAAGAGTCTGCGTCCTAACGCGCAGGACATTCCCTGAAGTAGTAGTAGTAGTTAGAGTAGTAGTACGGTCACAGTTTGGAGTTTTTCTTCGTCACGTCGAACGAGCGAGCGTTTGTATGCAGAGATGGCTAAGGTCACATGGTCCCCACGTGGCTGCTCTGCACGCGCTCACACAACAACGTCAGAAGGCAACGCAATGTGGACTCACAAGCAAGCCGGTCTGGGGGACATGTTGTGGGGAGTGGGACACATGCAGGAACTAAACGTGTAACAGCTCAGAGTCCAGGATGCAGGTACCTTAGAACGAGTAGTGTAACTATAGCTGCATCCCTGCGCCAGGCAACATTTCACACGACAACAGAAGAGGTAATAAAAATATCCATCATAGTTACAGCAACATAACGGAGGAATGCCTTCAGGAAAAACTCGTCATTCAGGAAAACGGGAGCGTTCCCCTCTCCGCCTCACTCGGCCTCGTCCTTCTCACGAGTTTTAACAAGTCTGGCTAAAAAAAAAAAAATCTAACAAGCAACTTCACATTAAAATCTGATTATAATTCTTTTCTTTTTTACTTTTTCTTTTTTTTGGTCTGAACAGATAAAAGTCCTGTGGGAATATAAAGTGATACGTAATCTAAACACAAAGACAGAGGAGAAGACGCGCCTCAGACGTTCACACCGGCCCATCAAACCAGCAGAGTTCCCCTCCATCCCTCCGGCCGGACCACCATCCCTCCCCTTCGTCCCTCCGGCCAACCTCTACCTCCCAGGACTGGATCTCTTTGTCTGGACTTAGAATATAATTCATATTTGTTTTTTTTTTTTACAGCAAAAAAAGAAATAAAAGAGAAATAATTTAGTATGCTATATATCTTACGTACATCTTTTAAAACTTTGGTTATGAACTTGTCTAGCAATGCTTGTTAGTTAGCTCGGTTCTCCCCAACATTCATAGCATCTTTGGAACACTAAACATCTACGGTAATCCACTGAGCGCTCCGGATGCTACAGCGCACGGTGGCGTGGGGCCGCGTCGTAGCGCCATACACGGCAATGACGCGCCCTCTCAAAAAGCTGGATCTGACTAGACAAACAGCTAGAAAACCAGAATAATGTGGAAAATCTATCAGCATTTAAAACCTGTTTTTGAAAGATGGGCAGGTTAAAGCATCAGGTGAAACTTACCATAATCTACACACTTTTTACAATTAATTACATAAAAACTTTAAACTAATCAACAAAGTTTGTAAAGAGTAATTAGAGGTAGCGAGGTCACCAGCCCACTCACGGGCTTTTCTTTTTCTGAAGGGAGGAAAAAGCTATACAGACAGAAAAATAAACGTACCCATTCAACGTAAGGTTGGGTCTAAAAACACCCCCTGCTTAGGCCCAGTACACCCCCCTCCCACGCTCCACAGAAAACCCCAAGACCTTCCAGTTTAAAACATTCACTGAAACATGACGAGTTCGTTAAGAAAAAAGTACCACAAGGGTTCATCTTTCCAGCCAGGAGTCCCTCCTGGATCACAGAGCCAACCAGAGTTTCTGAGCGGGACAAACACATCCCCCCCAGTTAAAGCATGGAGATGGTGCCAACCATCCCCCCACCGTCACCACCAGGAAGGAACGTAAAGCTGAGAGGGTCAGAATAATCTTTAGCTGAATTATTGCCAGTGTTTATGTGGGTTTTTGGTCAACATAGCTCTGGAGTTTGGAGTCCATCTGTTGGAGGAACACTCTTGACGTAAAGCTGGCAGAGTGTTGAGAGGAAGGCTGCGGACGGGAGTGAGGGGGGGGCTTGACATTATATCACATTCACATTTAGCAAGTCCCCCCTACGTCCCCGACACTGCGAGACTTTGGAGAGAAACAGAAGGGGAGATGTGGAACTCCTGAGAGCTGAGAGAACATTATTCAATGAAGTGATGACTTCTTGCATGGACCAACGTCCTGCCCGGGGATCTGCGTCTGATGGTGTGCATGGTTCTATTCCCAGAGTTCTTTGGCTTGGTGTGTTTCTAAGAGGGGGAGGTGTGCATTCGCAGGTGGCTGATGAGGTTGCGCTGCTGGGTGAACTTGCCCCCGCAGAGCTGGCATTCGTACGGCTTCTCCCCGGAGTGGACACGCATGTGCTCGGTAAGACGGTACTGCCGCGTGAAGCGCATGCCGCACTCCTCACATGCAAACGGCTTGAGGCCCAAGTGGCTGCGCATGTGGCGGGTCATGGTTCCCCTCTGGGTGAACATTTTGCCGCAGATGTTGCAAGGGAACGGTCTGGTCAGCCAGTGGCTCTTCTCGTGCTGCCTCAGCGTGGCAGGGTCCTTGTAGCTCTTGCTGCACACCGTGCATTTAAATGGACGCGTCTCGGAGCCGAAGCCGGAGGGACCCACCGGTGCAGAGAGGTCTTCGGCCTCCTCCTCGTCTTCCTCCTTCACAAACGCACCCCCTTCCTCCTTGATGTAGAGTTCGTCTTCGGTGTGGGTCTCCACGTGGGCGTTGAGCTGCTCAGAGCTGGGGAAGCCCTTGCCGCAGGGGATGCACACGTACAGGTTATCCCCGAAAGCCGGCTCAAAGCCTTCCTGCCGGTAAACATAGTTAGCGCTGTGGTGTCCCCCTGCTGAGCCTCCACCACCTCCTGCACTCTCTCCGTCGCTCTGACAGCTCTCTTCGCTGTGCTCCTGCCCGTTCTCGCCGTCCTCGTCCTCCATTTTACACTGGAAGACCCCCACATTCGTCCCGGACGACCGCCCATCTTTAGGACCGACTATCACCCCGTTTACAAGAGGTCGTTCGTAATCCTCCGTCTTCAGACCTGACGCCTCCTTCTTAGGCCATTCGTTCTTGCGAGCACCCTGCCGGGATTTCTTCTGGGGCGGCGGGCCTTCAGATGAGTTTTGGGTTTCCTCTGAGGTTTTCGAAGAGGGGTTGTGGTCCATGGTCTCTGAGATGCCCGTGTCGCCACCGAGCAGGGTGGTGGACGAGTCATCCAGTGAGGCACTGTTGGTTGTGGATACTGAGGCAGATTGGGGGGACTCCTGGGAGTTGCTGTGGGGGCTGAGGGCATCTGTGGCTGTGCCTGCAGAGTGGGGGCTCTTTTTGGACAGGTCCAGCCCCAGATCCGGCTCCCCGCCACTGGCCCCGCTGCTGACATTTCCATTGCTGCTCCCGTTCGCACCGTTTTTCCCGGAGCTGCCGACAAACATCTCGTCATCGGAAAACTTGTCTCGAAGGCCTTCGTCGGGCTGTGGCTGGTCGGCGTCCGAGGGAGTGGGATGGTAGTGGTTGTTGGGGCCAGGCGTGGAAGAGGAGTGGCGCTGGTTGTTGAGGCGTAGGCGGCTGAGGGGACCAGACGTGGAGGGTTTACCCGCCTGGGGTTTACCGCTGCTGCGCTTTAGCTTCTTCCTGCACAGAGCAGCGAGGTCATGAAGCTGGAGGTAGCTGGCTGCGGTCAACAGGGCGCCGAAGTTCTGCTCGTTGCTTTGGTCCGAAGAGGACAGAAGCTTCCCAGTGTAGATGAAGTCAAGTACTTGTCTGAACACGGAGGGGTTGACCATCTCCGTGTCCAGGTTGATGAGGTTATCATGGAGGACCAGAGATTTGAAGTAGATGCTGCTGGCCGCCAGAATGTTCTTGTGGGCCCGGAACAGCGCGTTCTCCACCACGATGATGACATCACACAGGAAGCCCTTGGCTCTCTGCTGGTTGAGTTGCAGCAGCAGTTGTTTGGCATGATTTGGCAGTTCCATTTCCTCCTTCCTTCTGGCCTTCTCTTTCTCTTCCTGCACGAGCGCCACCGAAACCTGAAAGAAAAGAAAGACGCTTAGTTTGGCTTTTAAAAAAGTAATAAAACACATTATTTGGTTGATTGGAGCCTGATTTAAGGAACAAATGGTCCAGTCTGCGTTCACGTGGCAACCATCTTGCCAACAAGGAGTACGGCTGTGCTAAAACAAATTGATACTTAGATGTTTGTTTTATTTTGTGTGTTCGTCGTTTTAGAACAACTTTTACGTCTTAAAACCAAATGGAAAGTAACAAATAAAAAAAAAAAAAAAACAGTATCAGCAAACATTGTGCGACTCCTACTTGGCTAGAACTACCAAGCTTCCCGCTCACCAGTGATACCGTCCCTACAGGCTGGCATCTCCTCCAACACAGAGAAAACTTTGTATCTGAACTACGGATGAAACTAATAATCAAATCAATCATAGGTTTAAGTTTTAAATAACAAATTGGTCTAATTTTTATTGTATCAAAGTGTGAATAAAAAAAGTTGAATCCTAGGCACTGTATCGAGGTTTCAAAAGGTCAGATATGTATCGAGTTATCAGTGATACGTGATACTTATGATGGCGGCAGTTGACCAATGATGACCAAAATCTTCACAACTATTGAGAATTGTGTTAAAGCTAAGCTAACAGAGAAGCAGGACGGTTGTTATGACAATAATATCTGCTGATTTTAATTAATTATTTGATCAGAAACATTGCTGAAAATAAGGATTGACCAAACAAATAAGAGGAGAGATTTTTAGTGCAGGTTGTTTCTACCTGTAGGTTGATGTTAGCAGTTTGATACAAAAAGAAAACCATTGTATTTTTGGACGATAAATCGCACCCGAGTATAAGTCGCATCAACCAAAAAGGCACAAAAAAAAGAAAAAAAAACATAACATAGGTCGCATTTTGGGAAAAGATTATTTGATCAAATTGAACACCAAAAACAGACCTGTTTGTGGCCCAACGTGGGGTGCATACACTTATATCAAGACTTCTAAGCCCCCCAGGTCAGTATCAGATTCTAGAATTCAACTCAAAGAGAGCTGAAGAACTTAAAACATACTGAGGATAAAGCGTACGAAGCAGACATGAATATTAAAAACAACAGAAAACTAATCATTTACAACATATACAGTCAGTCAGTCATCTTCTTATCCGCCTGTCCTTTTCAGGGTTACGGGGGGTGCCGGAGCCCATCCCGGCCAATTTAAGGCGAAGGGCAGGGTACACCCCGAACAGGGTGCCAGTCTGTCGCGGGGCCACACACATACAACCATACACACACACACTCATTCCTAGGAGCAATGTGGCACCGGTCAATCAATCTAGCATGCATGTCTTTGGAGGGTGGGAGGAAACCGGAGTACCCGGAGGAAACCCACGCAAACACGGGTGAACATGCAAACTCCACACAGAAAGGACAGTGTTCCATGCCTCGTCCCCCTCTGGGACATGAACCCACGACCTTCTTGCTGTGAGGCCACTGTGCTACCCACTGTGCCACCGTGCTGCCCCTACAACATATACAAAGTTATAAAATGAAACAGAAGTTTCGTCAATAAATGTAAATACAGCAGGCGGCTGTATGAACCAGAGGTCCATGATGACCACTCTCGATTCCAGTTACAGTTACCTAACCATCAAGGAAAATGGGGGATACCTGGTCTGTCTAGGACAGGATCAATATAAACATTTGTCTACTTATGTTCCAAAGAATTTTGCAGTTCGATAATCCAATAATCTAGTGCATCCACATCCAATTAAATTTTCTCATCAGAGTCCTCTTAATTCAAATCCATTAATGCGAAATACGTTTGTTAGCGCCGAGGCTAGCGCTAGCATGCCAAAGAGGAAAACAAAACATGAACTCACCAGTTTCCTCTTAAACTTAATAAACTCAATCAGCTGCTGTAAACAGTACAGGCATCTAAAAGTTTAAACTCTATCAGTCAGACAAATACAACCAAAACAAGGCTTCAAACGGTAGGATTAACCTGTCGTTTGCTTAGCCTCCTCACAATCACCCAGAAGCAAAAACCGCGCCAAAACGTTTGCAGGAACTCTCGGGGCTGCGCAAGTATCGCAATACCAGGCTCTTCGTTCGCATTGGCAGAGGTGAAAATCACCAGGGTTACGCCTTTTTTTAATGGCATTTTTAAAATAAAATGGAGACCAACTGGTGGTTCTGTATACTACCGTTACATGACGCATAAAAAACTGAGAACAAGCATTTATCGATCCAGGTAATGACTTCCAGGAAAGTTACACGGGGTATATTCTCCTGATTACCGCGCAGGTGCGCTCTCCATCCTTCATCCACTGCTCACAGGAACTAGACTGCGTTAAAGCTCGTATTCACGGACATATCAAGTGGCTGGAGTATTTTGGTTAAGCCTCCAGTAATGATGGCAGGTATGGGGTTAAAAACTTTTAGTTTTGAACAGTGATGTGCGCTATGCGCATGTTAGCCATCGCAACCAGAGCTTCGCGCGCTCTAAAGAAGCTATCCTGAAGCTAAGCGTAGCACTTTGTAAGCCAATAGCATTTCTTGATCAACTACTCTCCCTGCAGAACGTTGTTTAAACACCCATGTATGAACTCGTTCCGGAGTTAGCTTAGCTGTTAGCCTAGCTAAGCTGTTAGCTTAGGCTAATAGCTAGCTAACAGCTAAGCTAATCACTTAGCTGTTAGCCCGTGATTAGCTTTTTTTGTCTTCTTCATTCCAGTTAGAGTAACCTCCGCTTTTCTTCTGTCACAAGTTTCTCACTAACTAAAAACCTTCTTTCTGCTGCTCAATTCCTTTTTTTAGCTGCAAGTCATACTATTTTTACCTTGTATTCAGCAGAAAGGGACTTTCTTTGCGTGCTTATTTTGTTCTTCCTCTTCAGTTGTTTTTATGTTGTTTTTATGTTAGTTATGTTATGTTAACTAGAGCGCCCTCCTGCGGTAAAGTGGGAACATGACATGAAATGATGGTAAAAATGGTAATAATTCCTCATATAAGTCGCTACAGATAATACGTCACACCAAGGACCAAACTATGAAAAAAACTGCGACTTATAGTTCGAAAAATACGTTAATTCTGTTTCACTACAAAACAATTACGAATCATTATTTACTGAAGTTCTTGCAGTGAGAACAACGTGCTAACCACTACGCAGACCAACCTCCAGCCATGGAAATCATTTTGCTTTCAATTTTTTTAATCAAGATTGAAAACTTTTTTCTGAATGGAAGTCATCTCGTCTAGAAGACGCTGTCTGGCTTTAGCTTCTCATTGGTGAACCAGCTAACTGTTAGCATGCTGTACTACACCATCACACGCTAGTTAAGAAACTAGAAACCAGTCGTCCTGCTTGTCTTCCTGCGTGGATCAGATTCTGATTGTGCACTCTGCTCCTGTTCTGACACAAAAGCAAGAGGGCGGAGAGAAAGAATGTCTAAAGTAACAACTTCTCTTCCCCTTTTCTACAGAGGAACTCTGGTTTCGCTGGGATGCCCTCTGCCTTCATTAGGTCATGGTAATGTCAGCCCTGCCCTATTGTCTGAAGGAGGGGGTCGTGGCACAGCGGGGCTGGGGGAAGGGATTAGGTGACACCTGAGCAGGTAAAACTACACAACGGGCAGATGAGTAGAGGGAGGGTGGGGCTTAAAGACAAGGACAGCAGCACCTGATCCTTCATTTACGAAACGGGGCAGGTGAATCATGGATGACCCGGTCACTGAAGGACTGATAGTTAGACAACATGGAAAGAAACTTTTTTACCAACACACACACAGACACACACACACACAGACACACACACACACAGATTCACACACACACAGATTCACACAGACACACACATTTACACTCACACACGTATACATACACAGACAAAACAGTGTGTGTGTGTGTGTGTGTGTGTAATGTCCTCAAGCTGGCAAAACAAAGGACTTCCACCCAACCTCCTGCAACTTGGTCAGGGATTGCAGGCAATCAAGGTCGTACCCAATCAGAGAACAGATGACAGCATAACATGAACACAAGCATCCGTCCTCCATGTTTGTAGTTCTGTATGTGAAAAAAGAAGTTCAACCATGCAACACGGTCTGTGTTGGTAACGATTCCAGATTAAGATTAATAATTAATTTATAATCTTAATTAATATTAAGATTATTCCAGATTAATAATTTAAAGACAGTGTTTAGAAAGTTTCTTCAGAAAAAGTTTATTTTTACCCTCTGTTTTCTGGACTAAACTGACTGTTTGGGGTCATTACATACTGGTCTACTCGTCCGGTCCCACCAGAAAGAAACGATTGGTTAAATTAAAAAAGTACTCACTCACCGCGGAGCGGGTGAACTCCAATGCTGCGAGGTCAGACTGTTTCATTCACTCTGATGATGCACTATTCTTTCAGTAAGGACCATAAACAATTCACACACGTTTAGACATGTGTGAACATGATTTACACATGATTTACAAAGTCTACTCTTGTGTGAAAACTAAAGTTCTATGAAAATTAAGTTCAGAAGTTCTACAAAAAGTAAGATACTTCTCTGGTTCATCATTCTGAAGACAGGGCCAAGTCGTTTATGAACGAGTCTCATTAGCTACCAGAAATTTCAGGGTCTCTCTTCTTGGCACCCCTCCTTTTAAAGCCACAAAGGAACAGAGAGGTAGTTGCAAATCTTCAGAAACAAAAATAGAATCAAACAACAGCAATCATAACTGGGCTGCACGGTGCTGCAGTGGTTGGCACACTGGCCTCGCAGCCACGCAGAAGGTCCTCCCAAAACGTATGTTGGGTTGCTTGGCTGCCGTGAAATTAAAGGGACTAATAAAAATTTACTCATTCTTAAATTGCTCCTAGGAATGAGTGTGTGTGGGACGCTGAAACAGACTGCTGACCTGTTCGGGATGTATCTTGCCTTTTGCCTGAAAGCAATTAGGATAGGCTCCGGTACCCTTGTGGCCCCACTAAGACAAGCAGTTCAGACCAAATAAAACGAGGAAGGTGATCTACGTTCCTACCCTCATGCTTGTGACCTAAAAAACAGAACTGCAAACACACGAGGCTGAAATCAGCTTCCTATTGCAGAGTGGTGAGGGGAAGTTAAAGCTACTTCTCTACAAGCCTACTGTAAGTTTCAGAACTTATGTGGAAGTCAGAACAGAACAATTTATTCGTTAATTAACCAGGAAGGTCCCGTTGAGATTAAAAACCTCCTTTACAAGAGGCAGCAAAAAGTTCAAATTATAACTCATATCAAACAATCATACGTCAAGGGGAGGTGTTACAGTATCTCAGGGTCTTTTTCACAGTGGGGGAAGAACGGCGCGGGAGATTGACAGACGGATTGTTGCAGCATCTGCAATAATCAGGACGCTGCATCCGTCCGTCATGTTGAAGAAAGAGTTTGAGCCAAAAAGCAAAGCTCTGGATTTACTAGTCGATCTATGTTTCTACCCTCACCATGGTAACCAGGATCTACGTTCCTACCCTCACCATGGTAACCGGGATCTATGTTCTTACCCTCACCATGGTAACCAGGATCTACACTCCTACCCTCACCATGGTAACCAGGATCTGCGTTCCAACCCTCACCATGGTAACCAGGATCTACGTTCCTACCCTCACCATGGTAACCAGGATCTACGTTCCTACCCTCACCATGAGAAGCTCTGCCAATCAAGGGTAGCTCGGAGTAGAGCCATTGCTCCTTCGGATCAAGAGAAAACAAATAGGGTGGATCGGGCATCTGGTGAGGATGCCTCTCAAGCGCCTGGCTGGTGAGGTGTTTCATCCCACCAGGAGGAGAACCAGAGGCCGACCCCTGACCTGCTGGAGAGACTGTCTCACAGCTGACCGTATGAATGATTATTTTTCTGTGATTGGGCTGTAAATGTAAGAACAGTCCAAACAAGGCCTCGTAAATAAAAGTGCATTCAGTGTGTTTATCAGTCAAGTTGGAGGATTTAAGATGCTTCCAGAAGCCCGACACGAAGCCAGGATGAGTTTGACTGTAGCTCGACCCTAAAACTTTCCAGGTAAAGTAGTGACATTTATAACCCCTAAGTTTTATCCTGCATAATGTTTTTTACTTTGTTCGCCTCAGACTTTGTGGTGTTTTTGTTTGTGTCAGAAACACTGTTCATGTGACGGCGGCTTGATATCGATGTGAAGTTTAGAAATATCTAAACAGACTTTGAGCAAACTGATAGGAAAGACCAGACCATGCTGATCAATCAGACAGCTGAGAGAGACCTCTCATTGATAATGCGGGGGTGCTTCTAAGCAAACATGGGGTCACTTGACCCACCAAGTGATGTTAAAATGGACTCCTCTGCAGAAAAACCCCCTCATCGGTAATATTTTATCCTGAATAATAAAACTCTGTCATCTTACAGCCTCAAACATGAACATAAGCTTCATTATTTCAGTTCTGCAAACGGTAGAGAAAATGGCTGAACGCAGACGGGTCCATTACATGAAAAACCAAAGAGCAACGCGGCCGGTTGAGTCTGTCATGGTCTAACTGGCTGATACAATCAGCTGAAGTGATCATTACTCTCAGGTCCACGCCTGGGCTTGCCTTCTCTGCTTTGACACTTCGGCTGGCCTTCCCCTCCCCCATCCTTCCTCTGCACATCTCTTTCATCTTCCAAGCCTCTCACCGGGCACACAGACAGGAACGACCGAACCGGGAACAGCTCACCGTCCCTAGTGTTAATCATAACGAGCCGTTCTGGTATACATAACCCAGATCTGTTAATCACAAGAGCTGCTAAACGGGTTTGTAAGCCATGCAGGCGGTAATGGAGGAGCGTTGAGAGAGAAAGGAGGGCCTCTGATGCCAGCCAGGAAGCTGTATATCACCCCCCTGCCACACACACCTCTGCATGCCTTTATTTTGGGGGATTCAAGAGGCTTTTCTGGCAGACCCATAAAAAGGGGGCTGGGTAGAGTGTGGAGAGGGCAGCTCAGGAGGTGAAGAAGAAAAAAAAAGCCCTCCCCCCATCCTCTGCTCTACTCATCCTCCCTCCGCTCCCCCTGGCCCCTCCACAGCTACCGGTTGGATTCCAGGGGCCTGCTAATGGATTACGGCTGATCTATATGCAGCAAGAGTGGGGCACATGTAGTGGTAGCTCCCCTTTTAATGATGCTGTCCAGGAGAAGCTCTACCATGTAGCTCCATCTGTTAACGCTGCGTCCTTCCTCACACACACACTGCTTCAAATAATCATACACACTGCGTCCTTCCTCACACACACACACACACACACACACACACACACACACACACACACACACACACACAATGCTCCAAATAATCTCATTCATACATTTCTATTGAAAAAAACATCAGATTTACTGAGTCAGTATTGTTGTCACGGTAACTATCTTGTTTCTGTTTTAACTCAATCTCAGTTCTGATTATTTTTGTTATTATTTGACTCGCAGCATAAGTTAATCATGTTAATTACTACAGAAATTCAACATGGCGGTCTGACATTAGGAATGAAACACTCACAAAGTTCCTTCTTCTACGATCTTTGCTCCCATCAACACTGACACGTTATTCTTGATCCACAAACATACGGTTATTAAGAAAGTAGAATTTCAGTTATGGTCTTTACGTGTGTTACCATAGTAACGACCACTACCAGTAAATCCATTTATTTATATTACAAACGGATTTTATTTAAATCAATACATCATCAGCTTTTAAACTGAAAAAAGAAACAAAACTAAAAAAAAAGCATTTTGAGAAACAAAACAGAAAAATGGAGTTAAAAATCAATGAATAAAACACCCGCAATTTAAACCAGAACTTTAGTGTTTTGGTGGCTGCACAGCAAGAAGGTCAGGGGTTCGAGTCCCGGAGTGGGTGTGAGGCTTGAAACACTGGTCTTTCTGTGTGGAGTTTGTATGTTCTCCCTGTGTACACGTGAGTTTTCTTCAGGTCCCTCTTCCCGCCTGAAATCATCGGGGATAGGCTCCGGCTCCCCCCGGTTCAGAAGATGAAACTTTAGTGTGTGAAACTAGCGCATCATAAAAACTCATTATTACCAATAAAAACAAAACAGAAGAATTTGGGTAAAAATTAAAAAGACTAGAAAACAAAACTTTATTTTTCTAAATCAAATCCTTCGTTTTGTCTTCTGAACCGTTTAACCCTGACAGGGTAATGGGGGATGCCAGAGCGTGTCCCGGCTGATTCGAGGCGCGAGGCAGGGTATACCTTGAACGGTTCGCCAGTTTGTCGCAGTGCCACGAACACAGACAACCATCCACACACACACACACACACACAACTTAATCACACTCATTCCTAAGGACACATTTTATAGCAGTCAATCAACCTCTGGAGGAAACCAGAGAAAACCCACACATACACAAGGAGAACATGCAAACTACACACAGAAAGACCAGTGTTTCAAGCCTCGTTCCCACCCAGGACTCAAATCCGACCGTCTTACTGTGAGAACACCGTGCTACCCACTCCACCAGTGTACCATCCCATAACCAAATCTTTATGGTTAAAAAACAAGAGCTTCTTCTTTTGGCTTTTCCCTTTAGGGGGCGCCACAGCAAGTCAGTTTCTTCCATCTAACCCTATCTCCTGCATCCTCTTCAGTCACACCAACTATCTTCATGTCTTCCTTCACTGTATCCATGAACCTCCTCTTTGGTCTTCCTCTAGTCCTCTTTCCTGGTGGTTCCAAACCCAGCATCCTTCTTCCGATGTACTCTCTCTCTCTCCTCTGCACATGTCCAAACCATCTCAGTCTGACCTCTCTAACTTTATCCCCAAAACCTCTAACATGTGCTGTTCCTCTGATGTACTCAAAAAAAAAAAACAAGAGCGTTGGTTTTATAAAGCAGAATGTTAACCTTTCATTAATCATAGGAAACTAAAATATTAATATTATATTAATATCACTACAAACCAAACCTTTATCATCAGATTAAACACATTCCTCCTGCTGCTTTCAAACCGTACGGAGTACTTAAAAAACGGATTCATTGGCCATTTTGAAAATACGGAGCAGCACAGTCAACCTTGACCTTATTATTATCATTATGTTATCTTCTTATGAGCTACTCGTGACGGCAGCAGGTCCGTGTAGCTTCTTCATCACCGAGAAATGTGGAGTCAGAGTGAGTGTATGGAGACGCTCCGTGCTGGAGACGTTCAGAAGGAATGAAGACAGGATCTTCTGAGTGACATCATCAGTGCTTCCTGTACGGCTTCACTATGGAACTAAAGATGGTGGACTGCTGGTGTTGTTCCACCACAGTGAAGGATCAACATGTGGAGCTTTTAGAGACAGTTTAAAATCTTATTAGGATTCACTGGAGCTGAAAAACATGGTTACCATGGTAACACAATCCACCCAGCACAGAGCCAAGTGCTGTGCGTTACACCGGGTGTTGTTCTATTCCACCAAGCGGCTGTTCAAGTTCCACCCAATGCACCTCAGCACCACCTAGCAGCTGTTCTGAAGCTGTTTGGATCTCTCTCTTGGACTACTTGGAGCTACCAGACATGAATTTTCCCAGTAGGGGGTTAATAAAGTATTAGAAACAAAGCATAAGCGTTAAAAACCAAAACAATGGTGTTATAAATCAGAACGTTAATTTGCGACAACGTATCAAGCAGTCGGATTAGAGTAAAAACATCAGCTTTAGAGAGTAAACAAAAACAACAGCATTACGCTATGAACCAAAAAAAAAAGCTAGAAACTAAATGTTGGCTTTCGTTCCTGGCACAGTAACAGTAAAATATCAGCAACGTAAAACCAAAAGATACGAAAGTTATCATCATAACTACACCAAAAACAAAGCCGACCTGTTAGTCTAGTAAAATAAAAGCTTTAATCAGAATAAAACAAAGCTTAAGATAAATAACGTTATTGATCAGGTTTGATTGTTTTTAACTATGAATGAAACGACCTTCTTTAGATCCTCTGAGGAGTTTCAGGATTAAACTTTGTCCGAGTGAACCTGGCTGCTAGGAAGCAGCAGGCCGAGGCGCTAATCTCCTGCATGGAGGCCAGGAGAGAGGCCAGAGGTGAAGCAAAGTCCTGTGGTGCAATAACAAACACACCCAACCTCACAGAGAGGTCATGGCTGCAGTTCCTACAGGAACACAAAATGTTATGATCCAAAAAGGGCTTATGTTTTTATTTACGCTCCTATTGCTCCAAAAGAGAGTCTGATATTAGTTCAGAATTCTATCAATAAGGTCCGGTCACACTGTCCAAACGTTGCTGGAACGTTCCAGGTAGGAAGAGGCGCCAAAAATTTACAAAGTTCCTCACCGCGCAAAAAATGGGGGTAAAAAAATCTACAGTAAAACGCGGGCGTTTGATTAGCGATGCACCGCGGAAGCCGGTGTTACTTTAGTGCTGGTTTAGCATTAGTTTATCTCTGACCGCCACAGATGGTGTCCAACCGCCAAAATCGGTATTAAAACAGGCCGAGGAGAACAGAGAGATCCAGCATCAAGCCACTGCTCCCCCCATGACTCATACCACCTAATGTATTGGCAGCGAGTGTGGTAGGAGCTGCAGCTCCTGCATTGGCTTCTTCAGCCACAGCTGATGCTGCACAAACAGGTAAATATCCAGGTGCGGAATCCGAGCGTTGGCGAACACCAAACCAAAGTTCATCGCCATGGATCACATTACAACTGCTCCACGAGGACCCCTCGAGAAACACCAGCGGTGGCCGAGTGTATGCGGCGTTGCTTTAATGGGAGCCAACTTTTGTTAACCTCTTAACATCCACTGACCCGTCCACGGTACGTTTGTGGGTTTTTGTTTTTTCTTCACTCATAAAGACACTTATTCTTTGTTCAACTTCACTAAGTTATACCTCGTTTTAAAGCTAAGACTTTCAAGAAAACGATCATAGCATCCATTCTTATGTTTTCACTAGTTTCAAGAAGAAATAGCAAACTATTCGCAAATAAAATCAAACTGTTTGGAGCGCATTTCTCACCTATGATCCAGTCGTAATGGGCTCAGACAGGTTCAATCTTCATCTGATTGGTCTCATTTTGTCCGTAACAATCCACAGAATAACTATATAAAATTGTATTTTCTCAAAAGTAAACCAGTTTGGAGAAAAACTCCAGAAAACGTGATTTTGTTTTCTGCGAGAAATAGTAGCGGTCGCGTTCCAATCTCCATAATAACTGCCTAGCTGTGTTTTTAAGTTCATCCTGGGTATGTTTCTTTTCTTTACGAAGTTATCTACAAACTGAGACCGTTCGCAAAATATTCCGATAAAGAGTTTGGTTTTTACAAGGCTTTGAAAGAAGCAAGCGCTTCTCCTTCAGCTAACAGCACTGCTAGCATGTTAGCTTCTAGCGGGCTAACGACGTCACTTACAAATATATGATTAGCCTATAAAGAAAGCTGATACTTCCACCTTCAAAACGAGGGGATTGGTTCAAAACCGGACCAATAGAATCGCGTGTTATTCAACTGCGTAACGGGAAATTTTATCAAAACAAACGGCGCCATTTTGTGCGTCATGACGCGAATGAGGAGCAGACACTGAGTGAGTGAGGTGATCACAGATTGAAAGATTTTTTAGTTTATTTTCAACTTTTTTTTTTTAGCAAACTATATTTCTGGGGTTTTGGAACATATTTTTTATCCGAAAATTTTTTATTGTGCATGATTTTTATGAAAAAAAATTATAATTACAGCAAAAATTATGTAAATAAAAAAAAAATAATAAAAAAAAAAAAAAAAGGAAAAAAAAAGATCTGTGGGATGTTTTTAAAGTCACAGAAACACTAATATGCATTTTTTATGACTAAAAAGGTGATAAAATGGCAAAAATTCAATTTGTTGCTTGTTCAGATTAGACATTTTTATACTAAAAGGTCAATAAATCAAAAACTTTTGTACCTAGAGATCTGAAACTTTACACAGTTGTTGTCATACACAACATATCATTTATCCAGTTGTATATTTCATTTCTTGTGCATAATTTTTATGGAAAAATTTATAATTACAGTAAAAAATATTAAAATATACATTTAAAAAATTATGAAAAAAAAATTATCTGTGGGAGGCATTCAAAGTCACAGAAACACTAATATGCATTTTTTATGACTAAAAAAGTGATAGAATGGCAAAAATTCACTTTGGCACATTTTGGCACATTTTGGCACAGATTTGGACAGCTTGTGCCGAATGGACACTTTTTATAGTAAAAGGTCAATAGGTCAAAAACACTTGTACCTAGAGATCTGAAACTTTACACAGTTGTTGTCAACAAGATTTTTGTCATACAAATGGAAGGAATTATGCCTACTAAGAAGTATGTCTTGGCTAGGGACATTGGAAAATGAAAAAAATTAGGCGAGGCTAAAATTCTACAATTTTTTTTATGTTTGAACTACTGTAGGATAGGCTCTGAAATTCTGACACTCTCCATGTACATATCTACAGAAACTAGAAGGTCTAAGCTTTATTTTGATGTATAGTACAAGCATGTGACTTGAAAGATGCTGCTGTAATAAGCAATGGCATTTGGGTATGTCCAACTATTGTGCACAGCCCGAAAATAGGTGGGTGTTAAGAGGTTAAGCGATGATCAACGGTTACAAACAGTGTGGAATATTTTCCACTATTACAGGAATGCTCCAGTTCGGGTGGAGTGACTGGGGTGTTAATACCTGCAGCCGTAAAGCATCGCAATCTATCCTTATTTTATCAGCATCTGACGTGTGATCCATCATCATGTTTGTTTCCACAAAAATCACGCAGTGTTTTATTTATATTCTCATCTTTTAAATTAATTCAAACTCTGTTTTATGTAAAAACATTCCTAAATGCTGCTAAAAGTAAAGAAGCAGCATGAACGCAGATGTTTTTCTCCAAAACAAGCAGTTTTCAGTTGATTTTAAATTCAAGTTTATCATCTAAAAATATGGATACAGATCAGAAGTTTTGAGTTTTCTTCCTGAATTTTAAAATCCAATCAAATTCCAGTGGAGAATTTAAAGGATTCATTTGTCTCGTGTCAGATTTATGACTTCACATCAGAAAACAAAACGCTTGACGTGTAAAAACTCAGAAGTAGGTTCCTACGTCTTCATCATCATCGATCAGGATCGTTACCGCTCGTTTTACTAATAGAAAAAAAACAAAACAAGTTCAAATGAAAGCTGAAAAAACACCAAAGAGTGAATAATTCCTGTAATTTACACTTAACCGTTTGGATGTTTGAACGCAACGTTTTGTTATTTTTTTACATTATATTTAAAACGTGCTGCTTTTTACAGATTTTTACAAAGATTTTATACAGATTTTGATAAAACTTTTTTTTTATTAAGTCACTGTTGTTGTTTTTTTTGGTTGTTTTTGTACATACATGTAGAGTAGCTCGTCATGCTGCGGTGCTGGATCACTCCTGAGGGTTTGATGTGGTGTGTGTTTAACAACAGACGTGCACGTCTCGCTTTAAAAAAAACCTCAAATGAGTTTAACGGTTTATTAAAAATAAACTTTTATTATTTATCAGCAAATGAATTTAGATTTATTTACACAACGAGCAGCAGCGGATTGAGACCAGGGACGACCTAGTCTGGGAGTTAAAGGTAAGCATCAACCTGTGAGGTTTAGTTTAGGGTTTTCTGATGTTGTTATTTTCCTGTAACCGTCTATTATTTTATGGGCTTTTGTTATTTTTATCAGAAGCGTAAACGATTCCTTGATTGAATCGAATAATTCCAGAAAAGATTTGGGGTTTTTTTGTGCCTCGAAGCTTTATTTAAATTTCTTTCAACGTTCTCTTTGCGATGCTACAGTAGAACCTCAGGTTTTTAGAGACAGTTTAAACTCTTATTTATGATTCACTGCAGCTTTCAAACATCGTTGCCACGGTAACCCAAGCAGAGCCAACTATCATGTGCTCCACCAAGCGGCTGTTCCAGCTCCACCCAACTCAGCACCACCTAGCAGCTGTTCTGACGCTGTTCTGGAGCTCTCTCTTGAACTGCTTGGAGCTATCGGACACACACATTTCTCCAGTAGGAGATGATTAAAGTATCTTTATGTTTATTACCTTTAAACCTCATTTAGATCCTAGTTTTCAGTTTCTTTTTTATTCTCTTTATAAATGGTTTTATTCCATTTTCTGAACTGCCCAACCCTAATGTCCTCGCAGGGGTGCCAGAACCTATCACGGCTGATTTCAGGTGAGAGGCAGAGTACACTCCAGACAGGTGACCAGTCTGATGCGGGGCCACACACACAGACAGTCACACACACAGACAATCACACAGACACTCATTCCTAGGGACAATTTTTAAGCAGCCAATCAACCTAACATGTATGTTTTTGGAGGAAACCAGAGAAACCCCCACATACACAAGGAGAACATGTAAACTACACACAGAAAGACCAGTGATTCAGACCTCATTCCAAGCAGGACTCGAACCCCTGACCTTCTTGCTGTGAGGCCACCATGCAGCTCTTATGTTTTTACCTGATTAAAATGTGTTACGTGTTTCTAGATTTGATTAAACGTGTTTATCTCTGAATAAAATGTCTTTTTATCAAATATTGTTTAAAACAATCATTTAAAATGTTTTATCAGATTAAACGAATAAAACAACAAATAAATTAATCGAAACTGAAATATTCGATAGCGGCATCCTTGATTATGAGATTGTTGCCATGGTTTCTGTTCTTTTAATATTTTTATTACTAAAATAAAATGTCAATAAAACAAGATGAACGAAAGAAAATGAACAGAAATATATTTAAGTAGTTTTCAACATTCAGGAGGTAAATTTAAATTCTAAAGCCACAATATGTGAGATGCCCAACGCTGCGTCTGTACACGTGATATTCAGATCACATTCATAACTGCACCTGTCAGGTTTACGTTTCCATTGACGGTAACTTGTTTCTGACGAGACGGTGGCATAAACTGTCAGAAACTGTTGTAAATCTGGTAGAAAGTGTCTTAAACTTCTGACAAAGTGTCAGAAATCAAAGACTGGTTTTTAAGTTCTAGTCTAGTTGTGTTCCATAAAAAACATATAAAACTGTAAACACACAAAAACTTATATTTAGAATCATATTTATGGCAAAATGAAGGATTTTGAAAACAGGCCATTTTTAAGGGAAAAACTGAGGGGCAAAGACCCATGTCACAAGATTTTCGTTTTGACATGTCGCCTTTCGCTTATCCAGGGCAAGTCGCGGGGCAACAGCCTCACGGAGAAACCCAGGCTTCTCTTAACCTGCATTCTCCATCTCACCCAGAAGAATCTTGAGGTGTTCCCTGTCCAGCTGTGAGACATAGTCTCTCCAGCACGTCTGCCTCAGCGTCTCCTCCCGGTGGGACGTGTCCAAAACACCTCGCCAGCGAGGCGTTCAGGAGGCATTCTAAGCAGGTGCCCAAACCGCCCCATCTGGCTTCTTTTCACCTTGAGGAAAAACAGCTCTACTCTTACTCCTCCCTCTACTTCTGAGAGAGCCCAGCCACCCTGCAGATGAAGATCATTTCAGCCACTTGTATCCATGATCTGGTTCTTGCGATCACCATTCACACTGGTTACCACGGTGAGGGTAGGAACGTAGATCCTGGTTACCACGGTGAGGGTAGGAACGTAGATCCCGGTTACCACGGTGAGGGTAGGAACGTAGATCCTGGTTACCATGGCGAGGGTAGGAACGTAGATCCTGGTTACCACGGTGAGGGTAGGAACGTAGATCCTGGTTACCACGGTGAGGGTAGGAACGTAGATCCTGGTTACCATGGTGAGGGTAGGAACGTAGACCCTGGTTACCGTGGTGAGGGTAGGAACGTAGATTCTGGTTACCATGGTGAGGGTAGGAACATAGATCCTGGTTACCATGGTGAGGGTAGGAACGTAGATCCTGGTTACCATGGTGAGGGTAGGAACGTAGATCCTGGTTACCAAGGTGAGGGTAGGAACATAGATCCTGGTTACCATGGTGAGGGTAGGAACATAGATCCTGGTTACCATGGTGAGGGTAGTAACATAGATCCTGGTTACCATGGTGAGGGTAGGAACATAGATCCTGGTTACCATGGTGAGGGTAGGAACATAGATCCTGGTTACCATGGTGAGGGTAGGAACATAGATCCTGGTTACCATGGTGAGGGTAGGAACATAGATCCTGGTTACCAAGGTGAGGGTAGGAACATAGATCCTGGTTACCATGGTGAGGGTAGGAACATAGATCCTGGTTACCATGGTGAGGGTAGTAACATAGATCCTGGTTACCATGGTGAGGGTAGGAACATAGATCCTGGTTACCATGGTGAGGGTAGGAACATAGATCCTGGTTACCATGGTGAGGGTAGGAACATAGATCCTGGTTACCATGGTGAGGGTAGGAACGTAGATCCTGGTTACCATGGTGAGGGTAGGAACATAGATCCTAGTTACCATGGAGAGGGTAGGAACATAGATCCTGGTTACCATGGTGAGGGTAGGAACATAGATCCTGGTTACCATGGTGAGGGTAGGAACATAGATCCTGGTTACCATGGTGAGGGTAGGAACATAGATCCTGGTTACCATGGTGAGAACCATCAAATTTACCTTCGGGGCTTAATAAAGTATTTTCTATTTACTCAAAAAACCTGTTTTCATAGAGACGGTAGACACTGATATAAACCGCGGTATTTACCGCCACGTGGCGGGTACTTGGCAGCCCTGGCATCTATTAGAGTGTTTAAGGCGTAGAATTTAAGACCAGATTCAGTCAAACTGTTTCTGGTCGTTTTTTATTTACTCGTTTTATTAAAACTGAAGGCAAAAACAATTCAAACACAAAATTATTTAAATACAAATAAATTAAAAATATTTTTCAATATATTTGCTTGTTTCTATGGAAACATTTAATTTACTTTACTTTTAAAACAAAATGTCATAAATTTGTTGCTTAATTAAGAATATTTTATCTAAATTATCAGTTTGCTTTTATTTTCATTTCTAAATTAAATTAAACATTTATTTTAATAAAATAATGAGTAAATATTTTTTTTATTTTGTTCCATTTCTGTAACGAAAATGAATCAAAGTGTAATTTTTGTTTACGTTTACAGCCCTGGAGTCAGTGGGTCTCCATGTTCAGCCTGGTGGGTTCTTCGGGGTTCCTGGTGTCTACAGGAAGCCTGAATGACCGTGCAGAGAAAAAGGAGTATGCTGGTGGGCAGAGGGAGTGGGTGGGGGAAGGGTCTGTGGGGGTGGAGGGCACGTTTGAAATACAAACAGCCAGCGAGGAGCCTTTCCAACATGGCCAACCCTACTGAAACAGGTCTGAGCAGGAATGGAAGCTACACCACAGACAGGGCCGTAAAAAACAACATCTTTACAAACCAGATTATTCAGATTCAAATGTGATCTTATTTAATCTGCTGGTAGATTATGGGTTAAATGTTTGGTCACACTTATTTACACGTGAAAAATCTTGTTTGGGAAGAAAAAAAACAGATCAGAAAATAAAAAAAGCACTGTTTGAACCATAAAAAAGTAAATAGTTTAACATAAAATATGTTAAATTCTTTGTTAAAACAAGGATCATCAAAAGAAAAATAAGTACTGTACAAAGCCTTGTCCAGATCACAAAAAAAATGGTCATTCTTGTCCACCTCAGAACCCTGCAGATGTTCATAAAACCCTCCCTCTCATTGGCAGAGATTTTATCAGAGAGGAAACACGAGAAACGGTATCATAATTTTATTTTTACTCAGTATGTCAGATTGTAATGAACGGGAAACCCTTTGTTTCATGTCTGAGAATCACCAGCAATAGAATTACATAGATCTATTTCACACACAGGCGGGGAGATGAGCAATAGTCAGGCTTTCACACGTCTGAGTCAGTGTGATTGATTATGAGCTTAAAAAAAAGAAACAACCCATTTTGTGTCAGATTTAAGATGAACGGATCGTTTTTAAACCAAACAGAACCAGAGCTTTACTGCTTTAGACTCTTCTGCTCGGAGAGGAAATGGTATGCGGACCCAGCATGGACCCTCATGTGTCTGCTGGAGAGAAGCACGTGCACAATCCCAGTGCAGGAAGAGGGCGAGTGGTGTGTGTATGAGTGTGTGTGTGTGGGGCGGGGGATTCATGCTGCAGTCTGAGGAGAACTCTTCCAATTAACTCGTTTTCCATCAAACATGCTGCAGATTAACACCAGAGGAGCAGAAGAACCTCTCTGGAGAGAGGAGAACCCGAGGCAATCTTACCAACACCCCGCCCACAACGGCTTGGCCCAGCCATGGAAGGCTGTGTGTTTAGATCCAGTCCCACCAGCTCTTAGTGTTTAGATTCGGTGCAGAGTTTCCAATCACCACGCTCCACATGAAGTAATCAACAAACTAAAGTCTGATTGGTCTGATAAAAGGACCTCTGTTCTAACCAAATAAACTTAATGAGATAACGCGTACACACCCTCCCCCGAGCTCGTAAAGAAGCCCACATGACCCAGCTCCTAATGGTAGGACAACAGGTCGGGTGAGGAGACGGTTTGTGTGATCCAAGGTTTCACCCCCTCCACCCGCCCTCGCCCCCACTAACCCTTAAACACGGCATAACCTTCTGGCTATCAGCGTTACATTCCACATTCTTCTTCTTAAAGAACAACAACAACCCTGCCCTGAGGTGCTTTATCCACAGAACAAACCAAACGGCCCTCAAACAGGCCGAACAGCGGCCTCTAAGTCCTCCTCATACATGTCAGCACAACATAAGTAACCTTCTTACTGCCGTGTTACCGTATCATACCGTACACAGAGGGAAGGCCAATCATGAGGCACACTCAGATTATCCTGCAGGTTACAATTTACCTCCACGTACTAATCAATGCACCCCTGATCAGTCCTCTCGCTCTTATTTGATCTGTTTGGTCCAAACTATCGTCCTTATGAGACACAGATATACGTCTGGACTTTTTCTGGAAGGTTTTCTTCAAATGAGTTGATTCCAGTCGGTTCCTTATCGACCACATCCTGTCCACAACACATTTTCAGCATAGCTGCTGAGTTTACAAAAGATACTATTTACACAGACCGATCTCACACACACACAGCTTCTACAGATCTCATTGAACAGATGCTGTGCTCTGTCCCATTAAACTGGTTCCACTGCTAAATGTTGAGGTTCTGCTTTAATCCTAAAACATGCAAATCACATTTCACTGCCGACGCCTCTACCGGCCCATCCAGCCGGGTGTGGCCGACAAAACATCTCCTAGAAACTCATTTATAAAGCAGGCTTATGCTAAACTGAGTGATCAATAAAAGGTATCAAAGTGCAGAACGAAACATTTGAAGCAGTGAGGAAACAATGAGACAGTATGTTTAAAATGCCAACATCCGTGTGTGTACACAACCTCTACTTAAAGCAAAGTAAGATCAGTGGAAGGCTCGAAGACGTGGCCCCTGGCCCACCCTGGGGCCCCTGGATGGCCAGAATCTGGTCAATTCTGGTCAACAAGAATCGATTCTGGCGGCCAGAATCGATGGCTTCGACAGCAGGGCTGTAAGAACCATCGAAATGTGGCCCCAGCGAGTCTCTAACCAGGCGCTCAGAGCCCGTACGTGCCAGCCCAAGGCATCTTACCTAGCTGCACAACGTTGTATTGCTGGTTCGGCCACGTCCTCCGCCTACCACCTGACCATCCCACAAGAGTAAGCCTTCAATTCAACCCAAAGGTTGCATGCTAGAAAAGACCACGACGTAAACCCAGTACCTATGACTCAATGTAATCGCGAGCGACCTTCTAACAACTCGAAGTAACCGTCGAGGAAGCAGAACAGCAAGTCCAGGATCACTAGCACTGGAAAACCTTAGTTCACCAGGTCGGTTCAACCCACGGGGACAAGACCCACCCTCCTGCGTTGAAGCCCTGATTGATTACATTATGTCATCATGGTGGGAATCACGGACCACCTCCAGGGTCGTGGATTCCTGGGATGTGGATAGTTTCTGTTTATCACAACTTTAAAATCAGATCTTTTTTTTTCACAGACAGATTGGTGTGCGCCACTCAACGAGTCACCATGGTGACCACTTCTTTCTCTGCGATTGTTGCTACCACGCCTACACAATGCCAACACATTATCATGAGTAAAACCAGGCGGTATCGGCTCGTTAGAATATAATTACATATGCATGATGACCTCATCATGCAAATGATGTTCTAAAAGGGTGGGGGGGCAGGATCGAGATCAAGTTGGAGATTTGGTCCAGTTCAAAAGATTTTTATGGATCCCAAACTTGCAGATATACACACACACACACACACACACACACACATACGGACATATGTAGACACACACCTGACCTGAGTAAAAAACTAAATCTTTAAAAATGAGAGTCTTTATTTTAAAGGCTGGACCCCAACATGGAGTTAAACACACTCATAATCTGGGTTCACACACACACACAGATACACATACACACTCATACAAACACACCGAACACAAACAAATACACACGCATACATTCACACACACACAAACATAAACACACACAGATAGTTAGTACCATGTTATAAAGCCTAATAGTTTTTAAAGAATAAAAACAGGATTTTTACACACGGTGTGTGTGCGGGCACCTCATGCACACACACACCGGAGCTCCGGGCCACCAGCGGGCTGTAGGACCGGAGCACCGGGCCATCAGCGGGCTGTAGGACCGGAGCACCGGGCCATCAGCGGGCTGTAGGACCGGAGCACCGGGCCACCAGCGGGCTGGAGGACCGGAGCACCGGGCCACCAGCGGGCTGTAGGACCGGAGCACCGGACCATCAGCGGGCTGGAGGACCGGAGCACCGGGCCACCAGCGGGCTGGAGGACCGGAGCACCGGGCCATCAGCGGGCTGTAGATTCGGAGCACCGGGCCATCAGCGGGCTGGAGGACCGGAGCACCGGGCCATCAGCGGGCTGTAGATTCGGAGCACCGGGCCATCAGCGGGCTGTAGGACCGGAGCACCGGGCCACCAGCGGGCTGTAGATTCGGAGCACCGGACCATCAGCGGGCTGTAGATTCGGAGCACCGGGCCAGCAGCCCGCTGATGTCGGTCTAGGACCGCAGCAGCGGGCTGTAGGAGCGCAGCACCGGGCCAAAATCCCGCAGTGCATCGCGCAGCGCATTCCGCATCAAAGAAAAAGCATAGATTTAAATTTACCTTTTTTACATGAAGCAGAAGATTTTTACCATCCTGTTCATCTGACTGCCTTCAGGACGCCATGTTGGAGGCTTATGACGTGAGGCTGGATCACCCCTGACCCACATTAGAATAGAAAGCAGAGAAAACACACACACACACAGATACACACACACAGAGGAGGGGGAGACAGGGGCGGGGACAGACTGAGACACAGAGGGAGGGCCCTTCTCACCTGCAGCACAGTAATAACCTGTGTATACCTAGAAGATTACACACACACACACACACACACACACTGAGAAAATCATTCACAACAAAACATCAGATAAAAATACAAGATAAAAATAAATAAAAAGGAAGAAATTTACATTAAAAACAATAAAAACTGAAGAAAAAGAGAGAAAAAACAAACTGAAATTCAAATGTTTTTTTTTAATGATTTAAGACTTAAAACAGAACTTTGTGTTTGAATTAGAAAAGTATGACACACACATATACACACACACACACACACACACTTATATATGAGCACATACACACTTATGAACATACAGTACATACACACACTCACACACACACACTCACATACACACACTTATATATGAGTACATACACACTTATGGACATACATACACACACATACACACACTTATATATGAGTACATACACGTTTATGAACACTCATGCGCACACACTGAAACACTCTCTCTCACACACTCAAACACACACTCACACAGTTTATTAATAATTGAATCCTGAATAAAAACACTGATGATAATAAACTGTTTATTTCCTCATGCGTCATGTTTCCTGCACGTGTGCGCATGTGCGGCATGGCTCTGTGCCAAAGAGCTCTCCTGGCACGGTGTGGTTGCCAAGGAAACTACATCCATTTCAAATCCACCCATCTATGCAACGGTCCATCCATCCATCCACCCATCCATCATCCATCCATTCATCTCTCCATCTATCAATCTGAGTGGTGTCAAACGTATGCTCCGTGGGCCAAATTTGGTCCCAAACTTGTACAGAAAAAGAACTTTAGAATTTTAAAATATAAAATGATTGATTTTGAAATCTCATTTGTGATAAAATAAATTTAAGATAGAATAATTAATAAGTCTTTTTTTTCTTATTAATAACTGAAGGTGACTCTTATTACTGACGGTACAACAGACTGGGTTTATTGGTGGTTCTCACACGGGCAGCGGTCTCAGGCTGAACCAACTGTCTGTCAAATAGTGTTTCAAAGAACACGTAAACAACACAAAACACTAACAGAATGACAAACAGCAGTCCTGTTATGTTTCTTTTCATTGGTTAGTATTTTCACTGTAGCGGTGGCTTTGAGTTGCAAAGTGTTGTTTCTCATTTGGTGTTTTGTTCTTACAAATAAATGGACTGACTCTGTGGAGTTTCTGTGCTGTGAGGATAAACTAGAACGGTTCCTAGCGAGGCCTGAACAAGCCCCGTCTGAGAAACAGAATAATCTGATTCGTTATTGTTCCTATCGTTATAAAACGTCATGTTAAATCTAAAGTGTCGTTATTATGATGTGTTTAAATCCACTCTGTTCTCCCATGCTGCAGATTTACCAACAGCAGGTTAGAAAAGTTTCCTCCCACCCTCCAAAAACACATGAAACCAAACATGAATCTCAAACCTCTTTAGGCCTGAAATCAGCTGGAATAGGCTCCGACGCCCCCCACTTCCCCATTGGTGATACGTAGTTCAGAAAAAAAAACTTAGACACATTTCTTTAGTCACTGAAGCAAATTACAAGTCTGTGAATTTTTTATCAACAATGACAACAAACAGTTTTTGATTCCTTCAAATACGAGGCTGAGGGACCAGATGTGGTGAGCTCAGAGGGAAGATCTTAAGCCCGAGCCCGACCCGACTTTCGGGAGTAAGAAGTTAAGGAGGATCCCCGATATGAAGGAGTGAGAAGTTAAGGAGGATCCCCGATATGAAGGAGTGAGAAGTTAAGGAGGATCCCCGATATGAAGGAGTAAGAAGTTAAGGAGGATCCCCGATATGAAGGAGTAAGAAGTTAAGGAGGATCCCCGATATGAAGGAGTGAGAAGTTAAGGAGGATCCCCGATATGAAGGAGTGAGAAGTTAAGGAGGATCCCCGATATGAAGGAGTGAGAAGTTAAGGAGGATCCCCGATACGAAGGAGTAAGAAGTTAAGGAGGATCCCCGATACGAAGGAGTAAGAAGTTAAGGAGGATCCCCGATACGAAGGAGTGAGAAGTTAAGGAGGATCCCCGATATGAAGGAGTAAGAAGTTAAGGAGGATCCCCGATATGAAGGAGTGAGAAGTTAAGGAGGATCCCCGATATGAAGGAGTGAGAAGTTAAGGAGGATCCCCGATATGAAGGAGTAAGAAGTTAAGGAGGATCCCCGATATGAAGGAGTAAGAAGTTAAGGAGGATCCCCGATACGAAGGAGTAAGAAGTTAAGGAGGATCCCCGATATGAAGGAGTGAGAAGTTAAGGAGGATCCCCGATACGAAGGAGTAAGAAGTTAAGGATAAACTAAAAGCAGGAGAACTGAAAAGACAAACACACACCGGTAAGAGTGAGGTGTGGAAAAGATTCAAATTGATTCTTCAAAATGCTACAGAAACTTACGTTGGCTTCACTGGATGTGGTCAATGTGGCACCAAAAAGACTGGCACCTCGACGCTGAGCGGGCATTTAAACAGCTGGACTGGTAAAAGTGATGATCGTTAAAGATCTATTTTATTATTTGTTTTAAAGACCGTCCCTCCTCTTCACGCTAAGCAGGCCATCACAGACATGTGTGTTAGGGGTCCTATAGTGTGATTTTTTTTTTCATTAAAAAACGTGTTCTTGAAAATGTTGTTATTTATAAATAACCCTCCTCCTCCCGAGTCCTCACAAATAAAATATGACATTTCGGGCTTGATTCGGGCTCGGGCCGGGTCGGGTTTAATATTCGCGGGGTCGGGTCGGGCTGGATTTTTTTAGGCCTGATCTCACCTCTGGGTGGGCTACCATCATGGCTGCAACAGGAGAGCAGAACAGCAGATGATCTGACACCAGAGTGATGGACACCAGGGGTTCATTAACCAGGGGAAGACGAGACACAGGTGGAGAACCAGAGAGAGCCAATCAGGACCATGTGTGCTGAATTACTGCAGGGCAGGATCAGGAGGGAGGAAATGTTTCAGAAGGAAAGAGGATCCACTCAACCTAACATGTATATTTATGGATGAAACCAGAGAAAACCCACACATACAGTACACAGGTAGAACATGCAAACTACACACAGAAAGAACAGTGGTGAAAGCCTTGCCCCCACACCAGGATTCGAACCCATGACCGTCTCGCTTTTTTCTGTTTTAATGACATAAAAACAGACTTTTTATTTTGTAAAATGTTGTTTTATTTTAATGTAAATAATCTATAATTTCACATTCACACCATTGGCGCCGTTGAAGGGCATCCTGCTGCGGTGTAAGGAGTGCAGCAAACAAATTTCCCCGGTGAGGGATGAATAGAGTAATTCATTTCATTTCATTTTATTCAAATTTATTTACAGAAATGTTAGTGAGCGTTCTCATTAAATTAAACCTAAAATAATAATTAATAATCAGCTCATGTTTGCAAACTGAGATTAAAAACATATTCAAAAGTTTATTAAAATACAATAAAACAATAATTATGATGAGATTAAAAACAGAGTTACGGATTAATGAGTGAAGCATATGCTAACTCGTTAGTGCTGCTAAAAAACACATCCATCTGCCGATATTAGATATCATTAATTATAAAGACAATCACATAATTAATAAGTGATTAAACTTCGAGAGGCCGTTCGACTCCTTCACCTGCTCAAAAATTAAAAACATCCAATCATGGTTAAACATCGTTAATTCGATCCATCCTCATTTTCAAAATCACATCTTGGTTCGACTTCTTTTCCTTTTGTTCCTTCATCTTCGATTTACTTGGGGTCGGGTCATGGGGGCAACAGACACGGACAAGAAACCCAGGTTTCTCTCACCCCGGCTGCATCCTCCAGCTCACCCAGGAGGAACCCCAGGTGTTCCCTGTCCAGCTGTGAGACAGAGTCTCACCAGCAGGTTTGGGGTCTGCCTCTGGGTCTCCTCCTGTTGGGACGCAACACTTCACCAGTGAAGCGTTCGAGAGACCTGAACCACCCTATCTAGTTTCCTTGGATCCAGGAGGAGCAATGGCTCCACTCCGAGCTCCTCCCGGATGGCAGAGCCCTATCTCTGAGTGAGAGTCCAGCCACCCTGCAGAGGATGAGATCATTTCAGCCCCTTGGATCCGTGATCTCATTCTTTCGGTCACCACCCACACTGGTTACCATGGTGAGGATAACAATGTCCTCTCCTGAAAACAGAAAAATTCTCCCACATCCAGCTGGAAAATAAATATTCCCACATAAACTCTACCGTCGCTTCTGTATGTGTGCTGTGATCAGGAACGACCGTGACCCCTCCTCCTCCATCGGCCCTCCACCATCACTCCTTTAACCAAACACATAACAATTATATTAAAAGAAATCCATAGAAATCATTTATTCAAATCAAACAATAACCTTCCAGAAATCAGTGTGTGATTTTAAATGTTTTTAAAGTAGAAAAGCAAAGTCTGTGAAATGTTGATGCCCAAGTATTTAAATTAATCAGAGGATAAAAAGTGTAAGATAGAGTTTAATCTTTACTGGGTTTATTGATGAGGAAACAGTCACTTTTCCAACGTTTAGATCCTGAAAAAAAACATTTTTTTTCTATTAATTCTAGTAAACACGGGACAGTTTTGACTGAGTGATATCTGAGGTAAAAGGTAGTCTGCATGCAGAGACCTTGTGCTCCACCCCTTCTCTCCTTACACCCGGCACAAGCAGGTCCTGTTTCAATGTGATCGAAAGGGGTTCAATAACGAGTGCAAAGAAAAGGGGGGACAGCGGGCGACCCTGGTATCTGGATCTCACGTTAGGGGTGATTTTAAAGGTCTTCTGTTGAATATTTTTCTCTATCATTATGTTTCATTTCATCTTCTGAAACATCAGAGAAAAAAATCTTCAAAGTGTTTTCAGGACGTTTTGACTTCCTTCCAGAAATTATTTTCATCTGAAAACAATTGAAAATGATTTCTGGATTAAAGTCGAAACATCTCGATCATCAAACACACTGTAAAGAAGACACTTTGGAGACTTTTCTACGACGGATCGTTCCTGGATGAAAAAGGGACTTATCTTCTGAGCATTCATCTCTGATGAGGTCACGGGGGTACCGGAGCCTATCCCTGGCTGATTTCAAGCGAGAGGCAGGACACACCTCAAACAGGTTGCCAGTCTGTCGGGGGGCCACACACACACAGAACCACACACACACAGACACAAACCACACACAGAAGGACCAGTGCTTCTGGCCTCGTCCTACCTGAGATTTGAACCCCTGACCTTGTAGCTGTGATGCCACCGTGCAGCCTCGCTCTTACTGTGTTTTTATTTAGTTTGATCTGTTTTAGGACTGATTGTTTTATAAAGATGTGGGCAGCAGGTCATCTGATGCCCACCATCGATCCATCATCCGTCTGTCTGTCTGTCTGTCTGTCTGTCGTTCTAAAATCCATAGTTTTATATTTTTATTCATGTTTTATTTTAAAACATATAAAATTCTGAAAACGACAGCGTTCTTATGTTTACTTTTTAAATTTCAGCCAATAAGCCTCGTTATTTTATAACAAGTTTTTAAACAGAATTTTATGCAGTTTTATGTCGTTTTTAACAATAAACACATCAAAATTCTTCTTAAAGATTTCTGTTTCTTCTTTTAAGATAAAATAAGATCAAATTGATTTTATTTAAATTGATTTTCTGCTCATAAACAAATAAAATTCATCTCCTGTTTGTTTCTTAATCATTTCTATCATATTTTTTCCAAACATATTTCTAATTCTAACTGTTTTCAAAATAAAAACTGAGTTTTTTTTATCTGCACCGTCTGCACGTGTGTGACCGTAGCGTATGCCTGAGTGTGTACAGGGGGTGTCTGAGGGCGCGGCAGCCCCGCAGGTACAGAACAGGAGTGACAGCTGCATTAATTCGAGGTAAAATACGGAGAGGATCCGTCCCTTCGTTCCTGAACAGGTAGCAGGTGGTACGCAGAAAGCTACAGGTAGAGATGTGAAAGAAAAGGGGGATCCAGGCCCCCAGAAAGAAGGCAGCCACCAGCAGGATGAGGTGGATGGATGAACGCTTGCTGTCCCTCTCCTGAGAGGGGGGCTCCCTCCCCAGCTGGAACCTAGCGATGATAAACAGCCTGATGTTCAGGCCCATCATGATGACCAAGGCCACGATGTTAGCTGCAAAAGCCCCGATGCTGGTGAACTGCCGTGCCGTTCCACGGGGAACCAGATTCTGTACGGCCACCATGCCGAAAGCATACAGCCAGTACACGCTGATCACCAGCAGCGTCCTGGTCCGGCTCATCCGGGCTGAGTATTTTAAGGGGGAGATCACAGCGTGGTATCGATCTGCCTGGGCAGCCAGGATGGCCATGAAGGACAGACCAAGGAAGGTGGGCACAATGTAGAGGGTCCCAGTGGGAGACTCAAATTGGTCCCGGACATCCAGCACCCCGACATAGTAGTAAGAACAGCCGGTGCAAAGGTCACTCAGACAGGTGCTCAGCATGTACATGCAGCGGTTCTCTGCACGCAGCTCCCTGCTCAGCAGGATGCAGGTGCACACACAGGCGTTCAGCAGGATGATGGCAGAGGCCAGAAACACGTTGAAGAGAAACAGTAAGACGTTACTGAAGCTGCTGAGAGGAAGAACGAGGGACAGAAGATGACTGCTGTTTGTCATCAGGGCGAAGAGTGTGTGTGGGGACGGAGAGCTGAGAGCTTTATGCTGAGCAGGACACACACAGGAGACACCTGTAGCAACCAGTAGTGTGTATCCGAGTACACAGATGTAATTAGTTACAAATCAAGTGGCTGAGTTTGGAACTCAGAAGCTTTTTAAGAGTAAAAATTTACATGTTTAGAACATTTAAATTAAAAAAAATCTTTAAAAAAAGTAATTAAAATGAATGTAAAAAGTAAAAGAGTGGAGGGTCCCTGCAGGTTAGGGGCCACGGCCTGCCCCCAGTGGAGGACTTTAAGCATCTTGGGGTCTTGTTCATTGTGCGGAAAGGATGGAGCGGGAGAGTGACGGATGGATCAATGCAGCGTCTGCAATAATTAGAAAGCTGTATTGATCAGTCATGGTGAAGAAAGAACTGAGACTAAAAGAAAAGCTCTGGATTTGCCTGTTGATCTACGTTCTTACCCTCCCCATGGTAACCAGGATCTACGTTCCTACCCTCACCATGGTAACCAGGATCTACGTTCCTACCCTCACCATGGTAACCAGGATCTACGTTCCTACCCTCACCATGGTAACCAGGATCTACGTTCCTACCCTCACCATGGTAACCAGGATCTACGTTCCTACCCTCACCATGGTAACCAGGATCTACGTTCCTACCCTCACCATGGTAACCAGGATCTACATTCCTACCCTCACCATGGTAACCAGGATCTACGTTCCTACCCTCACCATGGTAACCAGGATCTACGTTCCTACCCTCACCATGGTAACCAGGATCTACATTCCTACCCTCACCATGGTAACCAGGATCTACGTTCCTACCCTCACCATGGTAACCAGGATCTACGTTCCTACCCTCACCACGGTAACCAGGATCTACGTTCCTACCCTCACCATGGTAACCAGGATCTACGTTCCTACCCTCACCGTGGTAACCAGGATCTACGTTCCTACCCTCATCATGGTAACCAGGATCTACGTTCCTACCCTCACCATGGTAACCAGGATCTACATTCCTACCCTCACCGTGGTAACCAGGATCTACTTTCCTACCCTCACCGTGGTAACCAGGATCTACGTTCCTACCCTCATCATGGTAACCAGGATCTACGTTCCTACCCTCACCATGGTAACCAGGATCTACGCTCCTACCCTCACCATGGTAAGCAGGATCTACAATCCTACCCTCACCATGGTAACCAGGATCTACATTCCTACCCTCACCATGGTAACCAGGATCTACGTTCCTACCCTCACCATGGTAACCAGGATCTACGTTCCTACCCTCACCATGGTAACCAGGATCTACGTTCCTACCCTCACCATGGTAACCAGGATCTACGTTCCTACCCTCACCATGGTAACCAGGATCTACGTTCCTACCCTCACCATGGTAACCAAAATGGATGTTGACCGAAAGAATGAGATCACGTGTACAAGTGGCTTAACATACAGTATCTTCCTCTACAGGGTAACTGGGCTCTCTCTCAGAAATAGATGGAGGAGCTCTCCTATCCATAGAAGCTTTGATTAGAGCCATCGCTCCTCTGGGTCGAGAGAAGCCAGATGGGGTGGTTCGGTCATCTGGCTTCTCTGTCTTGGCGCAGACTCAGCACAAGCAGCAATAGGTACCAGTTAAAAGCCCAGATTTGCCGCTAGGGGTTACTTTTGACGGTAGGTGGAGTCCTATGACTCCATTATCTCTTGAGAAATATGGACTTTGTGGTGTCCATCACTCTGATGTCAGATCGTCTACTGTTCTGCTCTCCTGCAGCCATGATGGTCTCCATTCACACCTGGTCTCTTGCCTAATGTTTGATGGCTCATCTGTCTGGTCCTGCCAAGTCTGTCCAGGATGCAACCTGCCCCTGTTCCCTAACCACTAATTACATACAATAAACTGGTTAAAACTGGCTTTGCCTCAGCGTTCTGCATCTCCACCTTCACCACCTCATGACACTATGCTTCCTAAGAGCAACATGTAAAGCAGAAACAGAATAAGTCCTAGAAGTGAACCTTGTGGGACTCCATAGTTAACTTTAGTCCAAACAGAGGACTGATTGTTTACACTGGTCTCTATAAGATGAACAGGATTTAAACCATTGATCCCTCTGTCACATTCTAATCTCTGGATTAACACACTGTGTTCAATAAGACCAAAGTCTGCTCTGGGGAACTCAGTCTGTTTCAAATGAGTCAAAACTTCATTTATTTACATTTCAGAAAAGTTTAAAACTATCACAAAAATAAAAGGATCAAGCACCACGTCTGTGTAATCCTCGTTCATCAACGGGGTGCTCCATCTTAAAAAAGTCTTCAACATGTCTTCTGGACGGTGTGTTTAATGATCAACATGTTTTAAAACCTTTTGTTTTGTCTTCTGTGCTTCTTATTCCTAACGGGGTTGCAGGAGTTGCCGGAGCCTAACCCGGCTGATTTGAGGTGAGAAGCAGGGTACATCCTAAACAGGTCGCTAGACTGTTGCAGGGTCTCACACACACACACACACACACACACACACACACACACACACACACACACACACACACACACACACACACACACACACACACACACTCATTCCTAAGAACAATTTCCTTGCAGCCAGTGAACCTAACATGTATGTATGTTTTTAGAGGAAACCAGAGAAAACCCACACATACACATGAAGAACATGCAAACTACACACAGAAAGACAAGTGTTTCAAGACTTACCCCCACCCGGGACTCAAACCCTCAATCTTTTTGCTGAGGCCCCCGTGCAGACACCGTTTTAGTTTGCGTTTCTAACACTTCTTCAGGTGAAAAATGTCCACATGTCTGTTTTGATTCTTTACAAAAAATTATGTAAAGAACTTTGTTATAATTTTTTACAAAAAAATGTAAATAAAATACATTAAAAGATGGAAATAATCTCATAAAAATGAGGATGATGGACTTCAGCAGAAAAGAGGCAATACTCATTTAAACAGAAAGAGTCTAGTGTCCTCTGGCGGACAGTATGTGTCCTGACAGAGTAACAGACTGGGGGGAGAAATTTATAAACAAAACAAATCAAAGTGCTTTAAAAAATGTATTAAAATAATAAAAAAAACCATTTAAAAAAAAAAGATAGAAAGAGAGATTAAACTCAGCAGCAAATCGATCCAGTGAGAGCTGGAGATCACGGTCCGATGAAGCCAACAGAACCACATCATCCTCAAAAAGCAGAGATCCGATCCTGAGGTCACCAAACCGGATCCCTCCAACACCTCGGCTGCGCCTAGATATTCTGTCCATAAAGGTGATGAACAGAATCGGTGACAAAGAGCAGCCTTGGCGGAGTCCAACTCTCACTGGATATGGAATCGACATACTGCCAGCTATACGGACCAAGCTCTGGCTCCGGTCGTACAGAGACCTCCAGCTCTCACTGGATCGATTTGCTTCCAAGTGTGAAGCGGCCGGAATGGGAATTAGCACCTCCAAATCCGAGACCATGGTCCTCGCCCAAAAAAGGGTGGAATGCCCCCTGCGGGTCAGAGATAGGGTCCTGCCCCAAGTGGAGGAGTTTAAGTATCTCGGGGTCTTGTTCATGAGTGGGGGAAGGATGGAGCGGGAGATTGACAGGCGGATCGGTGCGGCATCAGCAATAAGTAGGACGCTGCATCGGTCCATCGTGGTAAAGAGAGAGCTGAGCCAAAAAGCAAAGCTCTCGATTTACAAGTCGATCTACGTTCCTACCCTCACCATGGTAACCAGGGTCTACGTTCCTACCCTCACCATGGTAACCAGGATCTACGTTCCTACCCTCACCATGGTAACCAGGATCTACGTTCCTACCCTCACCATGGTAACCAGGATCTACGTTCCTACCCTCACCATGGTAACCAGGGTCTACGTTCCTACCCTCACCATGGTAACCAGGATCTACGTTCCTACCCTCACCATGGTAACCAGGGTCTACGTTCCTACCCTCACCATGGTAACCAGGATCTACGTTCCTACCCTCACCATGGTAACCAGGATCTACGTTAACGTGGTGACCGAAAGAATGAAGATCGCAGGTACAAGCGGCCGAAATGAGCTTCCTCCGCAGGGTGGCTGGGCTCTCACTCAGAGTTCGGGTGAGGAGCTCTGCCATCTGGGAGGAGCTCGGTGTCGAGCCGCTCCTCCTCCAGGTCGAGAAGAGCCAGATGGGGTGGTTCGGGCATCTGGTCAGGATGCCCCCCGAGCGCCTCGCTGGTGAGGTGTTTCGGGCACGTCCCACCGGGAGGAGACCAAGAGGCAGACCCCGGACCCGCTGGAGAGACTATGTCTCACAGCTGGCCGGGTAACGACTCAGGATCCTTCCAGGTGAGCTGGAGGATGCAGCAGGGGTGAGAGAAGGCTGGGTTTCCCGTTTGAGGCTGTTGCCCCTGCGAACCAACCCCGGAACAAGCGGAAGATGACGGAACGGAGAGATTAAACTTCGATCTAGAGTTAAACATTGCTTCAGTGTCGGTCTGTCTCACAGCTTCAGGAAGGTTCTCCATGTTTAGTCCTGACTCTAGACACCAGCAGGAGGCCGGTCCCAGAGGTCCTCAGAGTTCTAGATGGTTCATGTTTAGTCCTGACTCTAGACACCAGCAGGAGGCCGGTCCCAGAGGTCCTCAGAGTTCTAGATGGTTCATGTTTAGTCCTGACTCTAGACACCAGCAGGAGGCCGGTCCCAGAGGTCCTCAGAGTTCTAGATGGTCCATATTTAGTCCTGACTCTAGACACCAGCAGGAGGCCGGTCCCAGAGGTCCTCAGAGTTCTAGATGGTTCATGTTTAGTCCTGACTCTAGACACCAGCAGGAGGCCGGTCCCAGAAGTCCTCAGAGTTCTAGATGGTTCATGTTTAGTCCTGACTCTAGACACCAGCAGGAGGCCGGTCCCAGAAGTCCTCAGAGTTCTAGATGGTTCATGTTTAGTCCTGACTCTAGACACCAGCAGGAGGCCGGTCCCAGAGGTCCTCAGAGTTCTAGATGGTTCATGTTTAGTCCTGACTCTAGACACCAGCAGGAGGCCGGTCCCAGAAGTCCTCAGAGTTCTAGATGGTTCATGTTTAGTCCTGACTCTAGACACCAGCAGGAGGCCGGTCCCAGAGGTCCTCAGAGTTCTAGATGGTTCATGTTTAGTCCCGACTCTAGACACCAGCAGGAGGCCGGTCCCAGAGGTCCTCAGAGTTCTAGATGGTTCATGTTTAGTCTGATAGGCAGTATGAGTCATGGGGGGAGCAGTGGCAGACTGGCTTGTCTGCTGTTTCCAGGTCTTTGTTGCCTTGTGCAGAATCTCTCTGTTTTCCTCAGCCTGCTAATTGCAAGCCACCTGAAGCAGTCAGAGGTCACTGAGTTGAGATCTGCTGCCACCGTCTCTGCAACATCAGGGCAGCACCTTAACTGATGTTGCACGACTTGCAGGCATCTTTGTAAGGCAGGGCAGGTCGACCAGTTGGCTGCGTTCCTCCCCATACAGGATGTCTTTTGGAATGAGTCCATCATCCATCCTGCATACATGGCTTATCCAGCTCAGGCTTCTCTGTGAGAGGATGGTGAACATACTGGGTACACTCGTCTGGGTCAGGATGTCTGTGTTGGAGACTCGATCTTGCCAGGTGATGCTGAGGAGCCGTCTGAGGTTATCCAGGTGGAAGGCTGGATAACCTCGGATTGTTTACCCTGCTCTTGGTGGGTAAACAATAACCAAGCCTCAATGCCGTATGGTAGGGTAACACTTTTGGTAAACCTTCATCTTTGTGTTGAGCGTCATGTGGTTTTCCCACATGCTTAACGGTTTGTTCAGAACCGTTAAAATAATCAAACCTACTGGAAACAAATGGATGGATTAGAACCTCTGAGTCTGGTTTAGAAACCTAACCTCTGGTTTTAGATGTTTTTAAGATGATAAAAGACTGATGATGTGACTTAAAGATCAAATCAGTATTACACCCAGGTTTATAACATGGTTCGTTGGTTCTAAAGAGATTGAAGAAAACTGATGAGACTTTTTTTGAATGAGTTCTCACTTCTTTCTGCTCAGATCTGAACCTCACTGGCCTCTAATGTGTGTTTGGTGGATTTAAGATGCAGATGGAGGGCAGACTGTGGACCAGTTGAGGATCCTCATCTATGTTAGTATCATCTTTTGGTTTCACAGAGTGTTCTTTACAGATCAGAACAGAATAAACCTCTGCCTGCTCAGTCTGTGGGGTCCTCTCTGTGGGGGTCTGACTGGTCTAGGTGGTGTGGGTCCTTCACTTCAGCCATGTGGTTTTTGTGGGTGCCCATGCCTCCAGCATCCAGGTGGACCCCTGTGGTTTTGATCCCTGTGGGTTGATCGGGGAAGCGTGTGTGAGATTTTTAATTAATGTTTGCTTTTAACGTTTTATTTGAAATGATCTGGATTTTAATTCTGTTTCAGTTTTTATTTGCTCTGTTTTTTCAGTACTTTGTGTTTCCAAAGTTCTTTATAAATAAAGTTTGATTTGATTTTTATGATTCTGTTTTTCTGTCCATCTCGTCTTTAGGATGAACTAGTTTTTGTCGTAACCAGTTTAAATAAAACCTGGACGTCATGAAGATCCCCTGTAACTGTGACAGTCCAGACAGACTTCATTCCTCCTCTTCTCATTTTCTCTTCCCTGTAACGACTAATCTTTTTTTTTTTTTTGAGGCCCATCAAAGGTCCCGCAGCCTGACAGAGAGAGGCCTGTCCTCCACCCCCCCCCTCCACCCCTGGGGATCTGTACCAGGTTTAAATACGAGCTGCTGGTGTGCAGGGTGTGGCACCATGCTCCATAACAGCTCCATCTCTCTGAGTGTGGACTTCCAGTCTCCTGCAGACTTCTTCATCTTCATCTTCCAGCTGCTGTTTGCCAGCAGTGCCTCTCTGCTGGCAGGCTCTGTGCTGCTGGGCATCGCCTGCACACCCAGTCTGAGAAACCAGAACCGCTTCATCTTCATGCTGAACACCAGCATCAGTGACACTCTGACCGGCCTCTCTGTCTTCTATCTGGGGGTGTTCGACGTGCAGGAGGGTTACCCCTCCAGGAATGGAACCTTCTACATCCTGCCCTCCTTCCTGGGGGTCAATGTGCTGACCTTCCTCTGCGCGCAGTTTGACCGTTACTTGGCGGTGTGCCACCCCTTCTTCTACCAGCGCTTCATCAGGCTGCGTGTGTCTGTGTGTGTGTGCGCGTTGTGCTGGGTGCACCCCTACAGCATTCTGACTGTACAGAACCTGGTGGCCCTCTCCACTGCAGCGCAGATCAACGCCTTCGGGGTGATGAGTCTGCAGGTGGTGGTCCTCATTAAGGTCCTGATGACCATTAAACTTTACCTGGTGGCGCGCAGGCAGGTGGAGCGCGAGGCGCCCTGCGCAGAGAGGGACAGTAAAAGAGAGTCTCTGCGCATCATTGTGTTTGTGGTCCTTTCGTTCCTGCTGCTGTGGACCCCCTCCTTCATTAACATCATCATCAGGCAGCAGACTGGAGGGGGGCTGCGCTTCAGGAACGAAGCCACCAACCTGTTCGCCATCATGGCGCGCATGAACGCGCTGGTTACACCCGCGGTTTACCTGTGGGGGAGCGCGGCACTGCGGAAGGCCGTCTGGAGGACGGTGTGGGGACGTGTGTGCCGTACATGCGTAGTAAGATCAGTCAGAAAGACGGTACCACCTCCTCACCCTGAGGGTCTGAGGGTCTCATGAAGACCAGAATCCAGAGGGCTCTCACACTCTGACATCCCAGAATGACACACACACACCAGCTGCCCAGACTGAGTGTGTGTGTGTGTGTGTGTGTGTATGTATGTGCGTGTGTGTATGTATGTGTGTGTGTGTGTGCGTGCGTGTGTGTATGTATGTGTGTGTGTGTGTGTGTGTGTGTGTGTGTACTTTAGTTTGAATGAAGCTGATAAGTCTTGTTATTTGTTTATTTATCAGTCTTACTCCATGGTGGCCTCACAGCAAGAAGGTCAGGGTTCGAGTCCCAGAATGGGGACGAGGCTTGATTCACTGCTCTTTCTGTGTGTAGTTTGTATGTTCTCCTCATGTATGTGTGGGTTTTCTCTGGTTTCCTCCAAAAACATACATGTTAGGCTGATTGGCTGCTGTGAAATTACCCCTAGGAATGAATATATGTGTGTGTGTGTGTGTGTGTGTGTGTGTGTGTGTGTGTGTGTGTGTGTGTGTGTGTGTGTGATTGTCTGTGTGTGTAGCCCCGCGACAGACTGGTCACTTGTTCTGGGTGTATCCTGCCTCTTGCCCTTAAACCAGCCTGCATAGGCTCCGGTACCCCTTGAACCTCGTTAGAGATAAGTGGTTCAGAAGATGAAACGGAACATAATTTTCTGAGTTCGGCTTCACGGTGGTCTCACAGCAAGAAGGTCAGGGGTTTGAGTCTCAGGTGGGGTGAAGCTTCGATCATTGTTCTTTCTGTGTGAGGTTTGCATGTTCTCCTCCTGTAGGAGGGGTTTCTTTCCTCCCACCCCCACCCACACTGGACCTGAGTGTGAAGGTTTGTCTTTATTTTTAAATAAATCTGATCTTAAAAAGATTAAATCAGACTTTTCTTTCTGAAGATTCTGATTTTATTAGATTTTTTTTTTATCTCAGTCTCTCTGAACATGTTTAACATCTTCATTTCCATCCCATAATAATAATAAAAAAGATTTCACATTAAATAAAATGTCATGAATCCAAATTTAAAAAACCAGGAACCACAGTTCTTTTTTTTTTTTTCAATGAGGTCAAATAATTAAAGATTAAAACACTTCATTTTTTTAAATCAAATTTAACCTCTTTATTTAAAATATAAACAAAACAACGTTGAAATGATGAGCTGCTGAATGACGTCATCATGACTGAGAGATTTAAAAAAAATCTTTGTATTTTTTTCCTACTTTTTTTTATTTCTGATTTTAAAAAACAAAACAAAAACAACAAAAAAACACTAGAAATTACAATAATTTTCAAGTGAAAGATTTTTTTTTGCTCCATGAGGGTCTGGATTCTAAGTCTTTATGATGAAAAATAAAACGGATAAAGTTTCTAGTTGAAGAGGTTGGTTTGACTGGTTCTGAACTGGGGGGACAGATAATCCCACCAAACAGATGGAATTAAAACACGTTTATTTATTTATAAACACATTTTAACACTTTATTCAAACATGCTAATGATTTTTTTTTTAAATAAGTGAAAAAATAATCAAATAAAAGTGTGTGCGTGTGTGTGAGTGTGTGTGTGTGTGTGTGTGTGTGTGTGCGCGCGCACGTGCACGGTGGAGGGGGACATTTTGTCGTCCAGGTAAAAATTAAAGAACCATCAAGAATCTTGTACATTTTTATTTTTTATCAAGAAACACGTTTTAAAGAAAAATAAAACATTAATGATGAACAAAAAAAAATACGAATGTTTTTTCCAAAAGAATAATAATTTATTCCTCAAAATGTTCTTTAATAATTGTCAGACAACATGTTCAACCTCTCATGGAGTCCATCAGGTAAATAAATAAATAAATAAACAAATGACTCTATTCATCCCTCACCGGGCTGCACTCCTTACACCGCAGCAGGCTGCCCTTCAACGGCGCCAATGGTGGGAGAAACGGGGGTTAGGTGTCTTCTCCAAGGACTCTAGATGGTGGTCTCAGTGGGAATCGAACCCGCGACCTTCGGGTCCGCGAGGGTTATGTAGTGATCCTCATGGACTCCATCAGGTCCTCATGGAGTCCATCAGGTAGTGATCCTCATGGAGTCCATCAGGTCCTCATGGAGTCCATCAGGTAGTGATCCTCATGGAGTCCATCAGGTCCTCATGGACTCCATCAGGTCCTCATGGAGTCCATCAGGTAGTGATCCTCATGGAGTCCATCAGGTCCTCATGGAGTCCATCAGGTCCTCATGGAGTCCATCAGGTAGTGATCCTCATGGAGTCCATCAGGTAGTGATCCTCATGGAGTCCATCAGGTCCTCATGGAGTCCATCAGGTAGTGATCCTCATGGAGTCTGTCAGGTAGTGGTCCTCTTAGATCCTCCATCTTTTTTCAAGGATTTTAAACCATGATCTTGTCGTGAGATGGTGAAGGTGGAGATTTAACCAGTTTAGGGGTTAAGGTAAGAGGGGTGGGCATGTGTAGCATGGATGCCAACTTGGCCGGACCAGAAAGAGGAGCCATCGAAGGGAACCATGAGGGTGAGGGACACCATCATGTCTGCAGCAGGAGAGCAGACGATCTGACCCCAGTCTTCTTCTTCTTCTTTTAAGGCATCAATCATCCAAGAAAAGTGTGTTAATGACACCTAAAAAATACGTCTCATATCCTCCTCATCAACCCGTACACCCCAGGAAAGTGATCACAGGACCAAAACCTTTCACCTGATGACCAAAGAAAAACACCCCTCAAACAAACCAACACTTCTCAGCACCCCAGTGTACCCTCCATCTATGCCCCAGAAAAACCTGGTCTACTCCCTCCACTGACAACAGAGTGATGGGCACCAGGGGTTAAATATCCAGGGGGAAGACAAGACACAGGTGGGGACATCAGGGAGAGGCAAATGAGACCAGGTGTAATAACGCAATGTACTTCTAAAGAGTTTTTTCAGGACGCTTCACACATATTCATCATTCATTCATCTATACCAGGTACTGATAAGCTACTGTTGTACCCACAGCTGTCCTGAGGCACACTGTCAGAAACCATCGACCCTCTGACCATCACCAACCAATCACAGACCAGATCCAGACTGACCATCACCAACCAATCACACACTAGATCCAGACTGACCAACACCAACCAATCACACACACACCAAATCCAGACTGACCATCACCAACCAATCACACACACACCAGATCCAGACTGACCATCACCAACCAATCACACACACACCAGATCCAGACTGATCATCACCAACCAATCACACACACACCAGATCCAGACTGACCATCACCAACCAATCACACACACACCAGATCCAGACTGATCATCACCAATCAATCACACACCAGATCCAGACTGACCATCACCAACCAATCACACACACACCAGATCCAGACAGACCATCACCAACCAATCACACACACCAGATCCAGACTGACCATCACCAACCAATCACACACACCAGATCCAGACTGACCATCACCAACCAATCACACACCAGATCCAGACTGACCATCACCAACCAATCACACACCAGATCCAGACTGACCATCACCAACCAATCACACACACACCAGATCCAGACAGACCATCACCAACCAATCACACACACACCAGATCCAGACTGATCATCACCAACCAATCACACACCAGATCCAGACTGACCATCACCAACCAATCACACACACACACACCAGATCCAAACTGATCATCACCAACCAATAACACACACACCAGATCCAGACTGACCATCACCAACCAATCACACACCAGATCCAGACTGACCATCACCAACCAATCACACACCAGATCCAGACTGACCATCACCAATCAATCACACACACACCAGATCCAGACTGATCCTCACCAACCAATCACACACACACCAGATCCAGACTGATCATCACCAACCAATCACACACACACCAGATCCAGACTGATCATCACCAACCAATCACACACACACCAGATCCAGACTGACCATCACCAACCAATCACACACACACACACCAGATCCAGACTGACCATCACCATTCAATCACACACACCAGATCCAGACTGATCATCACCAACCAATCACACACACACCAGATCCAGACTGACCATCACCAACCAATCACACACACACCAGATCCAGACTGATCATCACCAACCAATCACACACACACCAGATCCAGACTGACCATCACCAACCAATCACACACACACCAGATCCAGACTGACCATCACCAACCAATCACACACACACCAGATCCAGACTGATCATCACCAACCAATCACACACACACCAGATCCAGACTGACCATCACCAACCAATCACACACACACCAGATCCAGACTGACCATCACCAACCAATCACACACCAGATCCAGACTGACCATCACCAACCAATCACACACACACCAGATCCAGACTGATCATCACCAACCAATCACACACACACCAGATCCAGACTGACCATCACCAACCAATCACACACACACCAGATCCAGACTGATCATCACCAACCAATCACACACCAGATCCAGACTGACCATCTCCAACCAATCACACACACACCAGATCCAGACTGACCATCACCAACCAATCACACACCAGATCCAGACTGACCATCTCCAACCAATCACACACACACCAGATCCAGACTGATCATCACCAACCAATCACACACACACCAGATCCAGACTGATCATCACCAACCAATCACACACACACCAGATCCAGACTGATCATCACCAACCAATCACACACCAGATCCAGACTGACCATCTCCAACCAATCACACACACACCAGATCCAGACTGACCATCACCAACCAATCACACACACACACACCAGATCCAGACTGATCATCACCAACCAATCACACACACACCAGATCCAGACTGACCATCACCAACCAATCACACACACACCAGATCCAGACTGACCATCACCAACCAATCACACACCAGATCCAGACTGACCATCACCGACCAATCACACACACACACCAGATCCAGACTGACCATCACCATCCAATCACACACACACACACACACCAGATCCAGACTAGGCAATGTGGGTCAGGTGTCTTGTCCAGGGACACAGTGAAAATTTGATCTCAACAGCCGCCTAACTTTGACACCCGGGGTTCCAGCGGTCTCCCATCCAAGTACAGCCCAGACCCAGCATGCTTAGCTTCTGAGGTCTGACGGGATCAGGCATTGACAGGCTGGTATGGACACTGTACCAGCCTGTCATTATGGCTGGTACAGTGTCCATACCAGCCTGTCAATGTCTTCTACGTCTTCTATGGAACGTTCCACGTCCTACTTCAGGTGTGCTGAATTAGGACAGACGGACAGTTTCAAGAAAGAAAATGTTCCAGAATAAAAGAGGATCAGGACAGATCTGGGAATCATCTTTTTTTTACCTCCGTTCTGGAAGGAATCCTGACAGATAACGATGGAGTAACTTGACCTCTGCTGATGCCAGAATGACCCGCCTGTTTGGCATCAAAACAGTCCAAAAAGTACAAGTTTTTTAATTTTATTGCAGTTTCTCAAACATAAATCATTTTTTTATTTGACATGTCAAGTTTTTATAAAAAAGAGTTTTTATTTTTAGATTAAAGTTTACAGATTAAGTTTAGGAAAATATGATGTCATCACATCTTTTGTAGCGATGAATGCAAACTGAGCGCGTGCAGACGGTGTGAGGGTGGGGGCCCTCACTCCCCCTCCCTGCTGCAGGTGTGTATAAAACCAGCTGCACCTGAACTCCGCAGCTATGCTCCTTTCCAACAGCACCCACACGGGGGTCCCACTCTCCGTGGATTTCAACTCGCCTGAAGATTTCCTGATCTTCATCTTCCAGGTGGTCTTCGCCACCTGCACGGTGCTGGTGGCGGGCAGCGTGGCCGTGAGCATCGGTGCCACCAGGTCACTGCGTCTGCAGAACCGCTTCATCTTCATGCTGAACACCAGCATCTGTGACACTCTGGTGGGTTTCTCTGTTTTCTATCTGGGTCTGTTCGATGTGCAGGAGAACTACCCGTCCAGGAATGGAACCTTCTACATCCTGTCCTCGCTGCTTGGGGTCAACATCCTCACCTTCCTCTTCGCCCAGTTGGAGAGGTACCTGGCGGTGTGCCACCCCTTCTTCTACCAGCGCTTCATCAGCAGGCAGGTGGTGATCTGCACCAACGTCTGCTGCTGGCTTTACAACATAATGCACCTCCTGGCCAGGAACGTGCTGCCCCTCCACAGCTCCATCTACCTCTACGTCTACGGCATCGTGATCTTCCAGCTGGTGGTCCTGGCTAAGGTGGTCCTGACCATCAAGCTGTACGTGGTGGCCCGAGTCCAGCTGGCCAGAGACCCCCCCAGCGCAGACAGAGAGAGTAAGAAGGAGTCTCTGAGGATCATCATCTTTGTGGTGATAAGTTTCCTGGTCCTTTGGTGCCCGTCTTTCATAAACATCATGCTCAGGTTCCTGGGCAGGGAGGGTCTCAACTTCAGGAATGAAGCCACAAACCTGTTTGCCATCCTGGCGCGTTTTAACGCAGTGTGTACCCCGTCTGTTTATATCTGGGGGAGCCCGGCTCTGCGCCAGGCCATGCTGCGCACTGTGTGGGGACGTGTGTGCCCTGCTTGTGCTGCCAGGTGAGCCTGTGCTGTCAGTGTGCTGCCAGGTCAGCCTGTGCTGCCAGTGTGCTGCCAGGTCAGCCTGTGCTGACTCTATCTTGTCAGAACCAATCATTTCTCTGATCAGCAAAAAATAAAATGTAAATAAATAATAAAAGTCAAGAGAAAGTTTATGTTACCTCGTGACTGGTGACCTGTCCGGGGTGTATCCTGCCTCTTGCCTGAAATCACCCAGGATAGGCTCCACTCCCCTTAACCCCCCCAAAGTTAAGGGGTTAAACCTTCCAGTTTGGAAGGTTTAACACCTTCCATAATGTTAAACATATGGAAGGTCAAAAATGTTTTAAAAATAAAAGAACTTTAGAAGTTTTTCTTTAAAGTCGAGTTTGAAAAAGAATGTTTTTATGTGACGAAAAACGCCGAAAAATCAGGCTTTTATGTTTCACATTATGTCGTTTTTCATCTTCTGAACTGCTTACGCCCGTAGGGCTCAGCAAGAGGTGACGGAGCCTATCACGGCTTATTCCAAATGAGAGGCAAGATACACCCTGAACAGGTCTCCAGTCTGTTGTAGGGCCACACACACATTCCTAAAGGTAAATTTCCTAGCAGCTAATCAACCTAACATGTATGTTTTTGGAGGAAACCAGAGAAAACCCACACATACACATGGAGAACGTGCAAACTACACACAGAAAGACCAGTGTTTCCAACCACATCCCGACTCCTACTGGGCTTGAACCCCTGACCTTCTTGCTGTGAGGCCACCTCTTTAACCACCGCTCCATCGAGCAGCCATGTTATGTTGTTTAGAACATTATGTGTGATTACAAATAAAATAATGTGGATTTTGTAGTTTGGATGAAGTCAATGCATCCAGAGACTGGCGACCTGATCGGGGTGTACCCTGCCCCTCAGCTTGAGTCAGCCGGGATGGGGTCCGGCCTCGTAAGGGATAGACGGTTAAGAAGGTGACTGACTGACTAAATCCATCCAGCTCACACCTGGAGCTCCAACATCTGCCATCGTGATCCTCTTCTCACCTGGCCCTCTGCCCTAAGTAAGCCCACCTGGTCCCTATCGCCTCTCCCTGATGTCTCCAGCTGGATCTCGGCTCCCCCTGGTCGTTTAAGCCCTGGTGTCCATCACGTTACGGATCAGATCATTCTGTAATAAACTGGTTAAATCTGTCTTTGATTCTGTGTTCTTCATCTTCACCACCTCATGACACAACGTGTTATTTTAGTTTGTAATTAATTACTTTTACGATGTTTTAACTGTTACTTTGTTTTGTTATTTTAACTGGTAGTAATTGGTTCGTGAGAGTGGGAGGAAACCCACAAATACATGAGGAGAACATGCAAACTCCACACAGAAAGACCAGTGTTTTCAAGACTTTCCTCCACTCTGGTACTCGAACCCTGACCTTCTTGCTGTGAGGCCATCAGGTCATGTTCTAATTCTATAATTCAGTAAAACCTTGTGTTTTCAGCTCGTGTTTCAGACGTTTTAAAGTAAACACACAGAAACAGACGCCATGTTGTTGTTTTTTAATGGCGGGAATATCTGAGCTCTTAATGTGGAAAATAAACAGTTTTTACAACAAAAACACCCAAAAAATGGTGAATTTAAATAAAAAGTAACTGTAAAGAACACGTTAATGAACAAATCTGATAATTTACTATTTAAATGTTCTTTATTTCTGTTTCGTCTCATCTTAAACATCAGGAAACTTTTCCTTTATCGCGACTTTTTTCATTCTACCATAAGTTCTAAATGCAGAAATTAGTCTGAAATGAAGACAAGAAAAAAAATTCCCCAAAAAGTTCCTTAGTTAAACACTTTCAAAATAAAAGAAATGAAAATAATTGTGTGCAAACGTTTGATCAGAGTTTGTACTTTGCACCGCTCCCATTGGCTGAACGGTCTTTTCAGGAGATTTGAGCCAAATGTTCCAAATATTTCCAACCTAGGAAAACTGCAACCTATTTGGGCCATGGGATAAAACTGACTAAAAGCAATTATTTTGTTTTATTGTGCAACTGTTTTATTCATTTTCACAGGATACATTATCACAGAAATATGGTTAGAAATATATTTAAAGAGAAAAGAAAAAAAAATGGTTCGTGGCCCAAAAGTCCATCCCAACTGACCCCCATGAACCAAATATCCTGGGTTTCAGTTTCTTGGCCCAAATGTCTTTGGACGAAATGTCCTAGATTCCTCCCATTAGAAGACCCTCTTTTACTTTTATTCTCTGCACCAACTCCCATAAAAAAACAGGAGGATTTCTTCAAGTTCTGACACTCTTATAATGAGTTTATTTCAAAACAAAGAACTTTATTCAGTTACGATATTAATCTTTTCTGTTTCTAAATGTTTTAAAAACTTAAAACACTGTATGTGATTATTTTAGGAAACAATCCCACCTCCCCCTACCCCCGAGGCCATCCTTTCCCTCACCCCTCACACCAGACCCTACAATGGTACGTTCCAGTTGGTCATTGTTACAGCACAGTCAGAGCTAGACTGCTTACCTCCTCTTACGTCACTCTGGATCAAACTGACTGCACAATATTTTATGATTTTTAAAAAGGTCAAAATATTCAGTCCGAAAGCAGAAGGAACGTTTTAACAGGTACAAAAAAATTCTACCACGTCTGATGGAACGACAACAAAACGGGTGTGAGGGTAGTTTTACCGCAGGATAGAAACCATCTCTGGGGGTTTACGATGGTAACACGGGACTGGTAGATGTGTGTGTGTGTGTGCTGGTAGATGTGTGTGTGTGTACTGGTAGATCTCAGGAGGTTTGATATTTAAAAAGTAGATCTTGTGAAACAAAAGGTTGGACCCCCCTGATCTTAGAGGGTCTGAATACTCGAAAAAAAACCATCAGAGTTGGAAACGCTGACTTTTTTTTTTTCTACACACCTCGGGGTCGACTAGGGATCAGATCGACAGGTCGGGGACCCTGGCTTTATGGTGTTGGTGTAGGGATGAAAAACCCACATGAAAAGAAAACAGTTCAAAGTTATTTATTGGAGGGAAGAATGAACCGTGATGATTTGAGGTAGGCAGGCTGAAGTCTAGAACGTGGTGATGGCGAGGGTCGGAAGTTCTCGGACAGAAACAAAGCATCTAAAGTCTGGACTCTTAAAGGAGCCAGGTCGTTTTTCTTTCCTACATTCCTCCTAGTTTAGTCCAACCTGCGGAGGACGGGTTGGAAGTCCAGCCTGCGGAGGACAGGTTGGAAGTCCAGCCTGCGGAGGACGGGTTGGAAGTCCAACCTGCGGAGGACGGGTTGGAAGTCCAACCTGCGGAGGACGGGTTGGAAGTCCAGCCTGCGGAGGACTGGTTGGAAGTCCAGCCTGCGGAGGACGGGTTGGAAGTCCAGCCTGCGGAGGACGGGTTGGAAGTCCAGCCTGCGGAGGACGGGTTGGAAGTCCAACCTGCGGAGGACGGGTTGGAAGTCCAGCCTGCGGAGGACGGGTTGGAAGTCCAGCCTGCGGAGGACGGGTTGGAAGTCCAGCCTGCGGAGGACGGGTTGGACCAGGAGGCTGGAGAAGAGAGGACGAGTCCTGATGGACAGTAAAGATCAGGTTCTATCCTCTGTGATGGTTTCCTGGTTTGGTAACCCTCTCTCTCCAGAACAGAAGTCCTCTGAAACAGCTGCACAGATCACTGTAACCAGTCCGTTCTCCCCACAGCTCCTCCTGGAAGCTCAATCCACAGCCATGGACTCCACGCGCCCACTGAACCCAGAGTTTGGCTTCATGCCTCAGGATGTGAGGCGTTTTGAGTTCATCTGTTCGTTAAATTCACACTGAATTTTCTTCAAATCTTCCTGCAAATCATGTGAATCCCTAAAAGAATCAAACATTTGAATCTATCTATTGATCCATCAGACGAGTGGAGGAACGCCTCCGTCTCTTCAGAGGCCCCCTCCCTTTCCTCTGCTGCTACCAGAGCATCCAGGGGGGCTGCTGCAGGGGGTAGGAGGCCAAGGTGGAGACATTAACGGGGATGGAGATGACGGCCCATCTCAGGTCGTGTCTCTGAAGGGTCCGTCTGATCATCATCCTGAAAACACAGCAGAAACTCACAGCCAATGACCACCGAGGTGAGAGTGGGGGTGGGGGTGAGGCATACCCGTCTCTACCCAGCAGGAACAGGGCGGGGATGCTGGGCTTTTCCGAGCTTCCGTCCGTCACCATGTCCAGGAAGCGGCCATCGTTATCTTCTGCATTATCAGCGATCAGTGCGGCTCTTCCTCCAGCTTCCTGAACGTGTCCGACCTTCTTCACAAACGAACATCCTCTGCACACACACACACACACACACACACACAAACACACACACACACACACACACACACACACACACACACACACACACACACACACACACACACACACACATCAGAGGTTATCTAAAGCAGGGGTTCCCAAACTTTCAGACTGTGAACATCATGATAAACTAAGACCCGGGCATCCTCTCACCCTCCAAAAACATGTTAGGCTGATTGGTGCCCATAAAATTGTCCCTGGGAATGAGTGTGTGTGTGTGGTTGGTTGTGTGTTCTGCAACAGACTGGTGACCTGTACGGGGTGTATCCTGCCTCTCACCTGAAATAAACCGGGATAGGCTCTGGTGTTTTGTCGATTTGTGAGGCCTCGTTAAGACGAGAGGCTCAGCGCTTCTGCACATGCCCATGACGCAACCAAACTCCGGCCCCATGGCGCAATTTCGGTTGAGCTGTGCTTCCGCCGTCACGATGAGAAACCTAATCTGAACTGGTGATTTCCATCGCAATAGAACCAGGTCTGATAAAAACAATAATCTGATCTAATTTACACCCAAACTTCAAACTTTTAAGGTTTAAATGAAGGATTAAAGTGGGTGTGGTTGAGTTCAGAGGTGTGGTTGGGTTTAGGATGGAGGTAGGTGTGGTTGGGTTTAGGATGGAGGTAGGTGTGGTTAGGTTTAGGATGGAGGTAGGTGTGGTTGGGTTTAGGATGGAGGTAGGTGTGGTTGGGTTTAGGATGGAGGTAGGTGTGGTTGGGTTTAGGATGGAGGTAGGTGTGGTTGGGTTTAGGATGGAGGTAGGTGTGGTTGGGTTTAGGATGGAGGTAGGTGTGGTTGGGTTTAGGATGGAGGTAGGTGTGGTTGGGTTTAGGATGGAGGTAGGTGTGGTTGGGTTTAGGATGGAGGTAGGTGTGGTTGGGTTTAGGATGGAGGTAGGTGTGGTTGGGTTTAGGATGGAGGTAGGTGTGGTTGGGTTTAGGATGGAGGTAGGTGTGGTTAGGTTTAGGATGGACGATAAATGGATCAGAAGACGAACAAATGAATGAATTAGAAAACCTTTAAATTTCTGTTTGAATATTCATTCATCTTCTGTACCCCTTATTCCTAACGAGGTCACGGGGTGGCAGATCCACAGATGTGGAGGACAGGTTAGACCACTCCCCACGGATCCACAGATGTGTTCCGTATAGACCGCCCCCCACGGATCCACAGATGTGTTCCATATAGACCCCCCCCCCACGGATCCACAGGTGTGTTCCGTATAGACCGCCCCCCACGGATCCACAGATGTGTTCCATATAGACCCCCCCCCCACGGATCCACAGGTGTGTTCTGTATAGACCGCCCCCCACGGATCCACAGGTGTGTTCTGTATAGACCGCCCCCCACGGATCCATAGATGTGTTCCATATAGACCCCCCCCCCACGGATCCACAGGTGTGTTCTGTATAGACCGCCCCCCCACGGATCCACAGGTGTGTTCTGTATAGACCGCCCCCCACGGATCCACAGATGTGTTCCATATAGACCCCCCCCCCACGGATCCACAGGTGTGTTCTGTATAGACCGCCCCCCCACGGATCCACAGGTGTGTTCTGTATAGACCGCCCCCCACGGATCCACAGGTGTATTCTGTATAGACCGCCCCCCACGGATCCACAGATGTGTTCCATATAGACCCCCCCCCACGGATCCACAGATGTGTTCCATATAGACCGCCCCCCCACGGATCCACAGATGTGTTCCGTATAGACCGCCCCCCACGGATCCACAGGTGTGTTCTGTATAGACCGCCCCCCACGGATCCACAGGTGTGTTCTGTATAGACCGCCCCCCACGGATCCACAGATGTGTTCAGTATGCTGCGACCCACCCTCTCTCCACCAGGACCACCTGCTCCTGTACGGTGGCGGTGTTGCTCAGCGGTGAGCATGCGTGTAGCGGCTCCGCTGGCACCAGGAAGATCTCATCGTAGGTGAAGCTCTGCAGAGAGAGAGGGGGGAGGGGAGAGGGAGGGTCTCACTCACAGACAAACTCAGACGTCCTTTAATCAGAAACAAAACACTCACAAACTTTCCCCCGAAGTCTTTGGCGGGAGCGGCGCTGAAGATGTAGGCGATCTCCTCCGGGTGGATCACACGGAAGTACATCAGCTCACTGAGGCCTGAAGCTGGACGGACATAAAACCAGAAAGCTCACTCGTGTGTGTGTGTGTGTGTGTGTGTGTGTGTGTTCGTCCGATTCCAGACAAAAAGAAACACCTTCAAAACTTTTCTCCTGAACCACAAACTGCTGCTTCCAGATGAGTGTGTGACACACACATCGATTCAGATTAATCCTCTACTGGGGAAGTTTAATCAGTCCAAGAGAGAGCTCCAAACAGCTTCAGAATAGCTGCTAGATGGGGCAGAGTTAGGTGGAGCTGGAACAGCCATTTGTTCCACCACAGCTTGGTGGAGTAGAGCTAGAACACACAGCTGGCTCCTCATTGGGTGGAATGTTGGTTACCGTGGTAACCGTGTTTTTCAGCTCCAGTGACTCCTAATAAGATCTTAAACTGTCTCTAAAAGCTCCACATCCTTCACTGTGGTGGAACAACAGCAGCAGTCCACCATCTTTAGTTCCATAGTGAAGCTCCACACGTCCATGAAGACTCCACATGAAGGAGCTCAGCTCCACACGTCCATGAAGACTCCACATGAAGGAGCTCAGCTCCACACGTCCATGAAGACTCCACATGAAGGAGCTCAGCTCCACACGTCCATGAAGACTCCACATGAAGGAGCTCAGCTCCACACGTCCATGAAGACTCTACATGAAGGAGCTCAGCTCCACACGTCCATGAAGACTCCACATGAAGGAGCTCAGCTCCACACGTCCATGAAGACTCTACATGAAGGAGCTCAGCTCCACACGTCCATGAAGACTCCACATGAAGGAGCTCAGCTCCACACGTCCATGAAGACTCCACATGAAGGAGCTCAGCTCCACACGTCCATGAAGACTCCACATGAAGGAGCTCAGCTCCACACGTCCATGAAGACTCCACATGAAGGAGCTCAGCTCCACACGTCCATGAAGACTCTACATGAAGGAGCTCAGCTCCACACGTCCATGAAGACTCCACATGAAGGAGCTCAGCTCCACACGTCCATGAAGACTCCACATGAAGGAGCTCAGCTCCACACGTCCATGAAGACTCCACATGAAGGAGCTGAGCTCCACACGTCCATGAAGACTCCACATGAAGGAGCTTAGCTCCACACGTCCATGAAGACTCCACATGAAGGAGCTCAGCTCTTCAAACTACAATAAAAAAAATCCAACAAAATATGGAGCTCTACATGAACCGCCACAGAGTGTGTTCTAGCTGTTCCAGCTGTATTCCAACAAGCAGCAGCACCACCTAGTAGCTGTTCTGAAGCTCTCTCTAGGACTGTTTGGAGCTACTGGACACATAAATTTACCCACTAAGGATTAACAGTATCTGTATGTACAGGCAAGATGCACTGTGACCTCACACTAAGGTCAGAAGTTCAGGTCCCGGAGAGGGGGTGAGGTTAGAAACCCTGGTCTTTCTTTCTGTGTGTAGTCTGCATGTTCTCTCTGTGTATGTGTGGGGTTTCTCTGGTTTCCTCCAAAAACATACATGTTAGGTTGATTGGTTGCTATAAAATTGTCCCTAGGAATGAGTGTGTGTGGATGGTTCTGTGTGTGTGTGTGTGTGTGGCACTTGTTCGGAGTGTATCCTGCCTCTGTTCTGTAACCAGCCGGGATAGGCTCCGGCACCCCTTTAGGGAGGTGAGACGAAAAATGATTCATTTAAAACATCATATTTTTGAGGTCTTTATGAAGGTTTTTTGTGTATTTAAAGAGGAGACATGTGCAAGGTGTACCCTGCCTGGAACCAGCAGGGTCTACCTGCCTCCACCTGAGACCAGCAGGGTGTACTCTACCTCCACCTGAGACCAGCAGGGTCTACCTGCATCCACCTGAGACCAGCAGGGTGTACCTGCATCCACCTGAGACCAGCAGGGTCTACCTGCCTCCACCTGAGACCAGCAGGGTCTACCTGCCTCCACCTGAGACCAGCAGCAGGGTCTACCTGCCTCCACCTGAGACCAGCAGGGTGTACCTGCCTCCACCTGAGACCAGCAGGGTCTACCTGCCTCCACCTGAGACCAGCAGGGTGTACCTGCATCCACCTGAGACCAGCAGGGTGTACCTGCATCCACCTGAGACCAGCAGGGTCTACCTGCCTCCACCTGAGACCAGCAGGGTGTACCTGCATCCACCTGAGACCAGCAGGGTCTACCTGCCTCCACCTGAGACCAGCAGGGTCTACCTGCCTCCACCTGAGACCAGCAGCAGGGTCTACCTGCCTCCACCTGAGACCAGCAGGGTGTACCCTGCCCCTACCTTTAACTCCACATCATGCAGACTCTTGGTTGCAGTGTGTAACCATGGTAACCACTCACCGCACAGACAGACAGCTAGCAGCAGCAGGAGCGTGCACATTGTCCAGGTATCATGCGCGTGCGCGTGCGAGCGAATCTGCACAAAACATTTGTCCATAGCATTTCCGGGTTGGTGCTGCGCATGCGCGCGCTGTAAGACGCTTTGTTGTAAACTTCCGGTTATTTTAAGAACGTTTTTATTTGTTTTTAAATAAACACAATTAGAGAAAAATTATTGGTTTAAATTTAAACACAGACATTAAACAATTTTTTTAATGTATTTGATTGATTTTATGAAGGTTTTATTTGCATTAAAATAAAATAATAAGAAACATTTTATTCAAAATATGTTTTAAATTCTAAATAACCTCAAAGAACTGGATTAAAAACAATTAAAAATAGCTTTTAAAGTTTTGAGTCAAAAAGAACCAGATGGGGTGGTTCGGGCATCTGGTTAGATTTTTTTTTTTTTACAATCAAATTGACCTATGATGACCAGCTGTGGGTGGTGACCGAAAGAATGAGATTACAGATACAAGCAGCCGAAATGAGCTTCCTCCACAGGGTGGCTGGGCTCTCACTCAGAGATTGGATGAGGAGCTCTGCCATCTTGGAGGAGCTCGGTGTCGAGCCGCTCCTCCTCCAGGTCGAGAGGAGCCAGATGGGGTGGTTCGGGAATTTGGCCAGGATGCCCCCCGAGCGCCTCGCGGGCGAGGTGTTTTGGGCACGTTCCACCGGGAGGAGACCAATTGGCAGACCCCGGACCCGCTGGAGAGACTATGTCTCACAGCTGGACAGGGAACACCTCAGGATCCTCCTGGGTGAGCTGGAGGATAACGCGGGGGTGAGAGAGGCCTGGGCTTCCCATCTGAGGCTGTTGCCCCCGCGACCCGACCCCGGAACAAGCGGAAAATGACAGAACGGAACAATTAAACTGTCTGTTTTAGACAGAGTGTAAAACAGGGAGATAGTTCCGTTGTCTTCCGTTTATCCAGGGTCGGGGGGCTAGGGGAACATCCTCGGACGAGAAACCCAGGCTTCTCTCACCCTGGCTGCATCCTCCAGCTCTGCCTCTGGGTCTCTTCCAGGTGAGAGGTGCCCGAAACCCCTCACCAGCATGGTGTTATTGAGGCCGAATTACCCCATCTGGCTTCTCTCGACCCGGAAGAGCAACAGCGATGATAGTTGATTCCAAAACAAAGTTCAAAACCCAGCAGGATAGAACCAATCAGGAAACAGAGATGTTTGTATCAGAGATGAAGATGCTGAGGATCTCTCTGGGAGTGACCAGGATGGACAGGATCAGAGGAACAGCACATGTTAGAGGTTTTAAAGTCAGAGAGGTCAGACTGAGATGGTTTGGACATGTGCAGAGGAGAGAGAGAGAGTACATCAGAAGAAGGATGCTGGGTTTGGAACCACCAGGAAAGAGGACTAGAGGAAGACCAAAGAGGAGGTTCATGGATACAGTGAAGGAAGACATGAAGATAGTTGGTGTGACTGAAGAGGATGCAGGAGATAGGGTTAGATGAAGAAACTAACCTGCTATGGCGCCCCCTAGAGGGAGATGATGGAAGATTATTCTAATAAAAATGTTCTTTTGATCATTTATTTTATATAAAAACTTCACACTTTGAAATGTTTAAATTTAACAGATTTAATTTGAAATGTTAACACATAAAGTTTAAAATGTTTTTTAATAATCATAAATTTTCAATAAAGATCAGCAAATTAATCAAAATTTGGCCTTTTTTATTGTTCTCTTTAAACTGGAAACAGCTTTGATCTCAAAACCCACAATCAGTCGGTTCCGGGTTCTGATAAAAAACAGATGAGAAGTTTTATGAATGACTTAAACATGCATGAAAAAAAAAAAAAAATAAGTTTTGAGTTTATTAAGTTTTAAAGATGGTAAAATAAGAAAACAAAATCCTCCAATTGTATCAGAAAACTTAGGAATATCATAAAACATTTTGCCTTCTGAACTGTCTAACCCTATTGAGGTTGCGGCATCACGAAGGCTGTCGGCTGATCTCAGGTGAGAGGCAGGATACACCCTGAACAAGTCGCCATACTGTTGGCGGGCCACACACGCACACATTCGTAGGGACAAATTCATAGCCCCCAATCACCCTAACATGGATGTTTTTGGAGGAAACCCAAGAATACACACACAGAGAACATGCAAACTCCACACAGAAAGACCATCAATTCAAGCTTCGTCCCAACCTGGGGACTCGAACCCTGACCTTCCTGCTGTGAGCCCACTGTGCAGTCTTTCCTAAACCTCTTCAGGTGTGTAAATAATGTTTTAAAATGGTCAAAAACTCCAATAAAGTCTCTTTAAATGTTTTTATTAACATCCGAGAAACTGTCTATTTTCTTACAAAATATTTTTATGATGTTTGAGAGCTGTGCCTCCACAGGGACACCGAGCTTCCTCTGGTTTTTAAACAGATTTAGTTCCTTCCTCATGTAACCTGAGGCGCGGCTGTGCTCGCTGCTTCCAAACCGTTCGACCTGCTGAAACTCGGGCAGGGCACCTTCTCTTTAGGAAGAGACGAGGCAAACATGGTGTCCATCATGCCCAAAACCTCCAAGAGATCTTTCTGGAAGTCCAGCTCTCTGTCCAGCAGCTCCTGCACGCGGAGGAGCTGCCGGTCCACCACAGGCGACTGGCCGATTACATGCTGGTAAATGTCCAGGATCATCTCGGCTGCCGTGGACAGAACGGGCGTGAACCGGGGGTCCACCAAGTTCCTGAAGAGGAGACAAAAAGAGACGAGTTAGAAATATGATGAAGATTGTTTACAGTAAAAACTACTTTCCTACCTTCACCGTGGTAACCAGGGTCTACGTTCCTACCATCACCATGGTAACCAGGATCTACGTTCCGACCCTCATCATGGTAACCAGGATCTACGTTCAGACCCTCACCATGGTAACCAGGGTCTACGTTCCTACCATCACCATGGTAACCAGGATCTACGTTCCGACCCTCATCATGGTAACCAGGATCTACGTTCCGACCCTCACCATGGTAACCAGGATTTACGTTACTACCATCACCATGGTAACCAGGATCTAAATTCCTACCCTCACCATGGTAACCAGGATCTACGTTCCGACCCTCACCATGGTAACCAGGATCTACGTTCCGACCCTCACCATGGTAACCAGGATCTACGTTCCGACCCTCACCATGGTAACCGAGATCTACGTTCCTACCATCACCATGGTAACCAGGATCTACGTTCCGACCCTCATCATGGTAACCAGGATCTACGTTCCGACCCTCACCATGGTAACCAGGATTTACGTTACTACCATCACCATGGTAACCAGGATCTAAATTCCTACCCTCACCATGGTAACCAGGATCTACGTTCCTACCCTCACCATGGTAACCGAGATCTACGTTCCTACCCTCACCATGGTAACCAGGATCTACGTTCCGACCCTCACCATGGTAACCAGGATCTACGTTCCTACCCTCACCATGGTAACCAGGATCTACGTTCCGACCCTCACCATGGTAACCAGGATCTACGTTCCGACCCTCACCATGGTAACCAGGATTTACGTTCCTACCATCACCATGGTAACCAGGATCTACGTTCCTACCCTCACCATGGTAACCAGGATCTACGTTCCTACCCTCACCATGGTAACCAGGATTTACGTTACTACCATCACCATGGTAACCAGGATCTACGTTCCGACCCTCACCATGGTAACCAGGATCTACGTTCCGACCCTCACCATGGTAACCAGGATCTACGTTCCTACCCTCACCATGGTAACCAGGATCTACGTTCCTACCCTCACCATGGTAACCAGGATCTACGTTCCTACCCTCACCATGGTAACCAGGATCTACGTTCCTACCCTCACCATGGTAACCAGGATCTACGTTCCTACCCTCACCATGGTAACCAGGATCTACGTTCCTACCCTCACCATGGTAACCAGGATCTACGTTCCTACCCTCACCATGGTAACCAGGATCTACGTTCCTACCCTCACCATGGTAACCAGGATCTACGTTCCTACCCTCACCATGGTAACCAGGATCTACGTTCCGAACCTCACCATGGTAACCGAGATCTACGTTCCTACCCTCACCATGGTAACCAGGATCTATGTTCCTACCCTCACCATGGTAACCAGGATCTACGTTCCGACCCTCACCATGGTAACCAGGATCTACGTTCCGACCCTCACCATGGTAACCGAGATCTACGTTCCTACCCTCACCATGGTAACCAGGATCTACGTTCCTACCCTCACCATGGTAACCAGGATCTACGTTCCTACCCTCACCATGGTAACCAGGATCTACGTTCCGACCCTCACCATGGTAACCAGGATCTACGTTCCGACCCTCACCATGGTAACCAGGATCTACGTTCCGACCCTCACCATGGTAACCGAGATCTACGTTCCTACCATCACCATGGTAACCAGGATCTACGTTCCGACCCTCATCATGGTAACCAGGATCTACGTTCCGACCCTCACCATGGTAACCAGGATTTACGTTACTACCATCACCATGGTAACCAGGATCTAAATTCCTACCCTCACCATGGTAACCAGGATCTACGTTCCTACCCTCACCATGGTAACCGAGATCTACGTTCCTACCCTCACCATGGTAACCAGGATCTACGTTCCGACCCTCACCATGGTAACCAGGATCTACGTTCCTACCCTCACCATGGTAACCAGGATCTACGTTCCGACCCTCACCATGGTAACCAGGATCTACGTTCCGACCCTCACCATGGTAACCAGGATTTACGTTACTACCATCACCATGGTAACCAGGATCTACGTTCCGACCCTCACCATGGTAACCACGATCTACGTTCCAACGCTCACCATGGTAACCAGGATTTACGTTACTACCATCACCATGGTAACCAGGATCTACGTTCCGACCCTCACCATGGTAACCAGGATCTACGTTCCGACCCTCACCATGGTAACCAGGATCTACGTTCCTACCCTCACCATGGTAACCAGGATCTACGTTCCTACCCTCACCATGGTAACCAGGATCTACGTTCCTACCCTCACCATGGTAACCAGGATCTACGTTCCTACCCTCACCATGGTAACCAGGATCTACGTTCCTACCCTCACCATGGTAACCAGGATCTACGTTCCTACCCTCACCATGGTAACCAGGATCTACGTTCCTACCCTCACCATGGTAACCAGGATCTACGTTCCTACCCTCACCATGGTAACCAGGATCTACGTTCCTACCCTCACCATGGTAACCAGGATCTACGTTCCGAACCTCACCATGGTAACCGAGATCTACGTTCCTACCCTCACCATGGTAACCAGGATCTATGTTCCTACCCTCACCATGGTAACCAGGATCTACGTTCCGACCCTCACCATGGTAACCAGGATCTACGTTCCGACCCTCACCATGGTAACCGAGATCTACGTTCCTACCCTCACCATGGTAACCAGGATCTACGTTCCTACCCTCACCATGGTAACCAGGATCTACGTTCCTACCCTCACCATGGTAACCAGGATCTACGTTCCGACCCTCACCATGGTAACCAGGATCTACGTTCCGACCCTCATCATGGTAACCAGGATCTACGTTCCGACCCTCACCATGGTAACCAGGATTTACGTTACTACCATCACCATGGTAACCAGGATCTACGTTCCGACCCTCACCATGGTAACCAGGATTTACGTTACTACCATCACCATGGTAACCAGGATCTAAATTCCTACCCTCACCATGGTAACCAGGATCTACGTTCCTACCCTCACCATGGTAACCAGGATCTACGTTCCTACCCTCACCATGGTAACCAGGATCTACGTTCCTACCCTCACCATGGTAACCAGGATCTACGTTCCTACCCTCACCTTGGTAACCAGGATCTACGTTCCTACCCTCCCCATGGTAACCAGGATCTATGTTCCTACCCTCACCATGGTAACCAGGATCTACGTTCCTACCCTCACCATGGTAACCAGGATCTCTGTTCCTACCCTCACCATGGTAACCAGGATCTACGTTCCTACCCTCACCGTGGTGACCAGGATCTATGTTCTTACCCTCACCATGGTAACCAGGATCTACGTTCCTACCCTCACCATGGTAACCTGGATCTCTGTTCCTACCCTCACCATGGTAACCAGGATCTACGTTCCTACCCTCACCGTGGTGACCAGGATCTACGTTCCTACCCTCACCATGGTAACCAGGATCTACGTTCCTACCCTCACTGTGGTGACCAGGATCTACGTTACTGCCCTCACCATGGTAATCAGTTATGGGTGGCAACCGAAAGAACAGGATCAGATGATCGAGGTGCCTGAACACCTTTCTACTTTTTACCCGATCAGAAAATGAAGTATCCGAGAGACACTCTGCTCGTCTCTTCCTGCCAGCGCGTTCCTCAGCGTTCCTCTACGATCCAGTTCTTTCATCACAGCCACAATGATCTCTGGTTTCTTCTGTCTGGTCCAAGCCTTAAAAAACACAGAAACTTTTTAAAACCTGCAGGCGATGGAACGTGTGGAGTTAATCTGGTTAAAACGTTCACCTCCAAAGCTTCGTCGAAAGCTTTAGAAACATTAAACTTCTTCAGATGCCGGTCGTATTTGGCCAGATGTTGTTTCACCGGCTTACTCACGAGGTAGTCGTCCTGAGGAGGAAGAGGAGGGTCAGGAGGAGAACGAGAAGAGCAGGAGAAGAGGTTCAAACTGCTGGTACCTGTTTGGGTGTGTAGTTCTTCCCCCTCACAAAGGCGCGGTGTGCTGGTTTCTGTCTGGATGAAGTCTTGGTCTCATCGTCGCTCTTCCTGTGTTTGATACTCAGGATGCTGTTGGTCATGCCAACGACGAGGGACTGATCGTCTGGCTGGAGACGGAACCATTCAAAACAAGCACTTTTTAAACAAAGTTAGGACTGAACAGAACCAATAAAAAGAATTAAACAATAACAAAATAAACACACACACTTACCGGCAGCGCCAGACTGAGAATTGCAGCATCGTAGTCAAAGTTGTGCACCACTTTGTAGGTAGTGGTGTTGTAGACCTTCACGTGTCTGGAGGAGGAACAGAAGCAGAGCATTAGATCATAAACACACCCTTCTGTCTGCAGGTGTGTGTTCTTACCTGTCCAGAGAGGCGCTCAGCAGCCTCTGACCCCCGCTGGCCAGAGCCAGACACGTCACAGTCTTATGGTGGTTTCTCAGAGACACGAGGGGCTGCCCCCCTTTCAGGAGGTCCCACACTTTCACATAACGCCCCCCTTAAGAGAGACAAACGTTTTGTAAGAGACGTTGATGATGCAGGAGGACTGAAAAAAACATCATCCAAAACAAGGATTTCTTATGTTTTACAGGAGATACATTCTGTTAAATCCAGCTCTCAATGAGTCTCTGAGGTCTGTCGTTCCTCATAAACAATGTCTGACCCTGGTGAGGTACATGTAGACATAAAGAGTACACCCCATAATGGCTGCTGCAGCCACCATCTTGGATCGGTGTACCTTTGAGTTGAGCTCCCTAATGCTTCTGAGCATGCCAAGAACTTAGAATCCACACCTCTCTTCTCTTCCGGTTCTCTCCTCGTTGAATGGATCTACCCTCAGCGCTTCTGAACATGACCATGACACAATAAAACTCTGCACCCAAGTGAAGCAACCCCGGTGATAATGAGCTACTTCGCACTTCTGTGCTAATGTAAACCGGTGTTTTGGGTTTTATAATAACAATAGTAGCATCATCTGATGATTTAATGTACAGGTTGAGGGATGAAACCTATGATGATATTTACGTTCCTATTACATCATCTTCTGCTTATTGTCTTTGGCAAGGTCGCAAGTGCAACAGCATCAGAAGGGAAGCCCAGGCTTCTCTCACCCCGGCTGCATCCTCCATCTCACCCAGGAGGATCCTGAGGTGTTCCCTGTCCAGCTGTGAGACATAGTCTCTCCAGCAGGTCCAGGCTGTGCCTTTTAGCTCTCCTCCTGGTGGGCCGAAACACCTTACCAGCGAGGCGCTCAGGAGGCATCCTAACAAGATGACCGAAACACCCTGTCTTCTCCCGACAAAGAGGAGCAACGGCTGCTCTACACAGAGGAGCTCTACTCTCAGAATGGCAGAACTTGTCTTGACTATTGTAGACGCCGCACCGATCCGTCTATTTATCTCCCACTCCATCCTTCCCCCAGTGTAAACAAAACCCCAAGATACCTAAACTCCTCCACCCAGTGGGACAGAATTCAATCCTAGGACAAAGTTTCAGACCAGCATTGAACAGCTGTCTCCATGTGTGATTGATCGTTACCTGCAGAGACGAGCAGACCCTCTGCGGGGTACAGCAGCAGACTCTCCACCGGCTGCCCGTGGTCCATACTCATCACACTCTTCTCCACTCTGGCATCAAACATTTTCACCGTGTGGTCGTACGACCCTGGCAGAGGAACGAACACAGGTCAAACATAAAGCAGCAGGTTAAATGTGAGGGGGCGTGGCTTACCGGTGAGGAACAGGTCTCTGTTCAGTTTGCTAGCGACCCCACATCGGATGTAGTCTGTGTGTTCCCGGTATGACGTTAGCTCCTCCCCCTTCGGGATGTCCCAGAGTCTGCAGGAGAAGTCGTCTGAGGCCGAGAGGACCTGGAACCGGTCCGAGGTGAAGTCCACTACGTGCACGGCTCTGAGGAGATGGACACGGTTTTAAAGTACTTCACGTTTTTTTAAACGGGATGTATCAATGTTTGAGACATTTTGAATCCTCCAGACACATTTTTCAGATCTTTGTTCAGATTAAATTCTTCCTAAATCTTTCATTCTGATTGGCTGCAGGGATAACGAACACCTCTGAAAGATGTTTCAGTTAAAAACCCTCAGTGTTCCAGATTACTGCACCCGTCCTAAATACTGTTCGGTAACCGGAAGGTTTCATTTTAAACGTTTCCTCCAATAAAAATAATCTTAGAAAATTTTTTGTACACTTTTTTGTGAAGTAAATAATTCTTCAACTGAGTATTGAAATGTTCTTAAAAACTTTTCATTTTCTCAAAACCGACAGTGGTTTCTTTATGTGTGTAGTTTGCATGTTCTCCCTGCGTATGTGTGGGTTTTCTCTGGTTTCCTCCAAAAACATGTTAGGTTGATTGGCTGCTAGGGAATTACCCCTAGGAATGAGTGTGTGTGGATGGTCATCTGTGTGTGTGGCCCTGCAACCAGAGTGGCGACCTCTTTAGGGTGTACCCTGCCACTTGCCTTCAATTAGCCAGGATAGGCTCCAGCAGCCCCCTATAATCCCGTTAAGGATAAGCAGTTCAGAAAATAAAACAAAAACAGTTCAAACACGGTGGAAACTTTTTTCAAACAAAACGTCTCTTTGAGGAACTGATAAGATTTGTTTGATTAATTTTACATTAACGAGGTCATCAGAATTCTGAGATCATCACTTGTTCAGTCGATGGATCACTCAGAAAATCATCATCTGACCTCCTGCTCTGGTTTTACTTACTGCGTGTGTCCTTTAAACATCCTCAGAGCCACTTTGCCGCTGATATCGAACAGTCGCACTAACGAGTCGGCGCAGCCCGCCACCAGCATCTGGCCGTCTGACCTGAACCTCCCACAGTACGCCGTGTCTTTAAAGCGGGAATAGGTCTTAATGGGTTCCTGAGAGAACGGTCCATAGATGTGGATCTGGAAGAAAAATCTCATCAAGAACAGAAATAATAAAATCAGGACAGACGGACAGACGGATAACAGACAGCTTACTCTAGTGAACGCTGTCACAGCAAAGTTATGAGGAGCTACTGGGGAGAAGTCGATGTAAGAAACGGCTCCGAACTCTTTAATCTGGACAGGAGTCTGAAGGAGACACACATCAGCAGCTGAGACATTAAAAAAAAAAAATTCTGAGAGATTAAACATCAGAAACAGACCTTGTAGTTTTTCCAGTAAAGTGTGTCCTGTGTTACTTTCTCTTCCAGTTTGGGATAAACAGAAATTTTTGTGGGTTTGAATGAAGCCATTTTTTTGTTGTTTGATCAACCTGTGGAAAAAAAAAATGAAAAAGATTTTATTTCTACTGACAGAATGTGGAGAAAACTTAAAAATCTCTGTCTGTCAAATTTAAACTAAACTATTTAAATATAGATTTTAAAGGAATTATTTTTTTCTTTTGTTTATACTTAAGTCTTCGACGCACGCATGCGCACACACACTAAATCAAACGAACTTATAAGCTTTAATATTTTTTTTAAAATAACTTAATTTTAAAAGTTTATATTTTAAAATATCTTTATATTTTAAAATATATAGTAGAAGAATCATAATTCTTAACAAATAAATGTTATAAAATAATAATTATAAGCGAAACAAACAGAAATCAAACTGAATAAATAAATAATAATAAACTCTTAAAATGAGTTCTTAATGTTTAGCTTTAGCTGGTTAGCATCGTGTTAAACTAGACTTAAAAAGCTGTTTTACTCACTTTTCAGCAGAAAAATCACAGATTCACAAACTTCTGCAGTTAATCGCTGAGATTTAAAGTTTTATCTGGTTTTCATTTTACAGATAAATGATAATTCTCTCATTTTATCAAATAATCACGTTGCTTTAATGTGAACAGGGCGCCGCCATGACGCATGGTGAGCATTTCCGGTTCTTCTTCTTCTTAAAGAACCAGAACAAAAACGGTTCAATACCGCCACCTACTGATTAAAATTTAATTACCTCCTCAGTAACCCTGAACACGACCACTTCCGGATAAAACCGTGACGTTATCGTTCTTTTTTTTTTTTTTTTAAAAAATATAAATATATAAAATCAAATAAGTAATTATTTAATTAATATGTAAATTCAATGTGAATTATTTTTAAAAAGTTTCTAAAGAAAACCGTTTTTCAAATAGAACTTCTAAAAATATTATTTGGATTTTTTTTTTTTTTAGTTTATATCACTTTTTCACACACACACACACACACACACACACACACACACACACACACACACACACACACACACACACACACACACACACACACACACACACACACACACACACACACACACACACACACACACACACACACACACACACCCTTTCTCTAAAACACAGTAATACACTCTTTCTCTCTCTCTCTCTCTCTCTCACACACACACTTTCCCGTATCGCCCTTCCTGCAGCTACTGTCAATATTCTGGTTTGATGCTGCTGTGAGGACATAATTACTGAGGATCCACACCAGAGGCATGGAGACTAGCTGCTACAACCAGACAGCTATTCTAGCGGCTCAGAGTAGAACCGTTGCTCTTACGGGTCGAGAGAAGCCAGATGAGGTGTTCTGGGCATCTGGTAAGGATGTGTCCTGATCGCCTTGCTGGTGAAGTGTTCCGTCTCACCGGGAAGAGACCTTAAGCCAGTCCCCGGAAGCGAATTATTCTTCTGTTCATTCATTGTACAATCTATTCAGTCACCTCTTGCTATTCTGGCACTGGAAAAAGCCTTCGGCAGCATCAACCACACACATCTCACGAGGCTAGGGAACTAGATCTTGGTTACCATGGTGAGGGTAGGAACTAGATCCTGGTTTCCATGGTGAGGGTAGGAACGTAGATCCTGGTTACCATGGTGAGGGTAGGAACGTAGATCCTGGCTACCATGGTGAGGGTAGGAACTAGATCCTGGTTTCCATGGTGAGGGTAGGAACGTAGATCCTGGTTACCATGGTGAGGGTAGGAACGTAGATCCTGGTTACCACGGTGAGGGTAGGAACGTAGATCCTGGTTACCATGGTGAGGGTAGGAACTAGATCCTGGCTACCATGGTGAGGGTAGGAACTAGATCCTGGTTTCCATGGTGAGGGTAGGAACGTAGATCCTGGTTACCATGGTGAGGGTAGGAACGTAGATCCTGGTTACCATGGTGAGGGTAGGAACAGAGATCCAGGTTACCATGGTGAGGGTAGGAACTAGATCCTGGTTTCCATGGTGAGGGTAGGAACGTAGATTCTGGTTACCATGGTGAGGGTAAGAACGTAGATTCTGGTTACCATGGTGAGGGTAGGAACGTAGATCCTGGTTACCATGGTGAGGGTAGGAACTAGATCCTGGCTACCATGGTGAGGGTAGGAACTAGATCCTGGTTTCCATGGTGAGGGTAGGAACGTAGATTCTGGTTACCATGGTGAGGGTAAGAACGTAGATTCTGGTTACCACGGTGAGGGTAGGAACGTAGACCCTGGTTACCATGGTGAGGGTAGTAACGTTGGTCCTGGTTACCATGGTGGGGGTAGGAACTAGATTCTGGTTACCATGGTGAGGGTAGGAATGTAGATCCTGGTTACCATGGTGAGGGTAGTAACGTTGGTCCTGGTTACCATGGTGGGGGTAGGAACTAGATTCTGGTTACCATGGTGAGGGTAGGAATGTAGATCCTGGTTACCACGGTGAGGGTAGGAACGTAGACCCTGGTTACCATGGTGAGGGTAGTAACGTTGGTCCTGGTTACCATGGTGAGGGTAGGAACGTAGATTCTGGTTACCATGGTGAGGGTAGGAACGTAGATCCTGGTTACCATGGTGAGGGTAGGAACGTAGATCCTGGTTATCATGGTGAGGGTAGTAACGTTGGTCCTGGTTACCATGGTGAGGGTAGGAACGTAGATTCTGGTTACCATGGTGAGGGTAGGAACGTAGATCCTGGTTACCATGGTGAGGGTAGGAACGTAGATCCTGGTTACCACGGTGAGAGTAGGAACACAGATCCTGGTTACCACAGTGAGGGTAGGAATGTAGATCCTGGTTACCATGATGAGGGTAGGAATACAGATCCCGGTTACCACGGTGAGGGTAGGAACACAGATCCTGGTTACCATGGTGAGGGTAGGAATGTAGATCCTGGTTACCATGGTGAGGGTAGGAACATAGATCCTGGTTACCATGGTGAGGGTAGGAACGTAGATCCTGGTTACCATGGTGGGGGTAGGAACATAGATCCTGGTTACCATGGTGAGGGTAGGAATGTAGATCCTGGTTACCATGGTGAGGGTAGGAATGTAGATCCTGGTTACCATGGTGAGGGTAGGAATGTAGATCCTGGTTACCATGGTGAGGGTAGGAACGTAGATCCTGGTTACCATGGTGAGGGTAGGAACATAGATCCTGGTTACCATGGTGAGGGTAGGAACGTAGATCCTGGTTACCATGGTGAGGGTAGGAACGTAGATCCTGGTTACCATGGTGAGGGTAGGAACGTAGATCCTGGTTACCATGGTGAGGATAGGAACGTAGATCCTGGTTACTATGGTGAGGGTAGGAACGTAGATCCTGGTTACCATGGTGAGGGTAGGAACGTAGGTCGAACAGAAGGAGGATTAAGTTTAAATAAAAGTAATTTTTGATGAAATGTTTTGTAAGAATGTGAAGCAGAAATAATCTCTACTGAAGTTCTACAGAAATTAAAAACATGGAGGAGATATAAACAAACTTTATTCATTTTTACACAAATCCCAGAACGAGGATGAAACAGAACTTTTAAATTTGAAGGAACTTTCAAGAAAAATCAGTTCGCCTCATTCTTTGAAGCTTCGTCAAAGTTTTCGACCAGGTCTGAAAAAAAAAAAGAGAATTTCAGTCAATTTTCATAAAAAAATACCATCATTTAAATTTATTTCATAACAAAACCTTTAAATGAATTTTTACCTGATTTTACAGTATATTTTATTTGCAGGTTTTTTTTTTATTTTATTTTGAACTTTTTAAAACTACTCTTTTTTTAATGTTTACTACAAATTCTTCTCATTTCAACCCGGATGTTTTCCAGTTATGGACCAAATATTTACTGTATTTTCACATCCATACGGCACACAGAAAAGTCTTACATTTTCCTCAGCATGCGTGTGTGTTGTTGTAAGGTGGACGTAGTAGAGAACAGCATGAGAACGTTAAAGATTAAAGTGTTGCTGTGGATTCTATATAAAAGAACAGGTCTGTTCGTTATGCATAACATGTTTGTTTTAAGGACCCTGAAAATGTTAAAGAGACATGTTTTCCATGGAAGCTGGAAAACGAGCTCCAACAGGTACAAGGAGACCAGATCAGAGCAGCTGGAAGGGAGTGGTGAGGGGTTTACGAGTTCTGGGCATGCTCAGAGGCACTGTCAGTACAAACAGCTGGTTTTATCCCTGAAAAGTTTTTTGTCTCCACCTCCAAAATGTGAGCTAACCCCCTGTACGGGGTAATCATGTTTGTTTTGTGATGGGTTTAAATAATGATTCCATCTGTACAACCTCAAGTCTGTAAAATAAATCACCAAACTGGAAAACCAAAGACACAGCACATGCAACCAAGTGCAGGAAGAAGAATACTATCATTAGTCCCACAATGGGGAGATTACTGTCTGCATTGCACTGCAGCAGGCTGCCACGATGGCACCAATGGCAGGAGCAACTAGGGTGTTAGGTGTCTGCTGCAGGGACACGTAGGGGAAATGTTTGAATTGCAGAGGTTTAGAGGGGAGGAGCACGAGCAAAACATGAACCGGTGTTTCCTACGACGTAAAACAAATGGTTAACGCACACTGTTAGAAGATACAAGGTGCTGAAAAGTCGATCTCGCACGAGATGGAATCTTTAAAATCACCAACGTTGGGATTAAAATGGATTTTTAACCTCTGTTTTTAGTCTAAATCTAAAGAATAATTTTAGAAAAGTTTAAAGTTTTTGAGATCAAATTTTCACTCCAAATGGAATCTGAAAAGTGTGTGTTTTTACCAGGAACGTCGTCTTCGTCCTCCTCCGCTGCCACCACGGGGGCCTGGCTGTCTCCGGCTGGAAAGAAACATAGGTCAGTATCAGTCGGTGGATCCGCGGAATGGTGAGCAAGTAAAGACATACCCAGTTTGGGCAGGTTTTCTGCCAGTCTCCTGAGGCTGGTCAGACTGTCGGCTCCCAGCTGGTTCAGAATTCCAGGCAGGAGCTCTGTCAGCTGTTTGTTCTCGGCATGGCCGGTGATGGTGAAGGTGTTGGCGGCCAGCGAGGCCTGAACCTTGGGGTTATTGAAGTGAATGACGGTTCCCTGGTTGGTGAACATGTTGACCTGCAGGCACAGAAACAGTCTGCTTCAATAAACTGCTTCTGTCTGATACTAGATTTCATTCAGTATCAGACAGAATGAAATCTGTCTGATTACATCTTTTTATTAATTTTAATTATCATCTCCAAAACACAACAAATAGATTTACATCTATATCAAATTCAATCATTTTAATTTGTATTCCAATGTATTTTGTCCTCCACTTTGAAAACATAACACAAATGCCCATAAAGGAACTTATTAAATCCCACTCCGTCCAGTTTTTAAAACAACCTACTGCAGGTAATCACCATGGAAACTATTAAAAATAAATCTAGGATCAAACTATAAAGCTGTGAGTTAAATGAGGGCTACATGCTAGCATGCTGCTAAGCTTATAGTGTGTGTAACACACACAACGTTTACTTAAAACAGAGGAAGATTAAATAGTGACCTGAGCAGCCGTTAAAACTACAACATTCTAAAACGCTATCAGTCAGAGACCAATAGCAGTAGATTATTTCTGTATTAGACTTTTTTACACTGAACGGGCGCGCACACATTCAAACTAACCGGAAACCAGAATCAAATAATCTTATGTTTTAACGCGAGTTAAAGCGAACGCTTTTGGTCATTTTACCCGACGAGTGCAGCCGCTACGCCCTGAAAAAGGTTCAATTGTGTTGATGTTAGGATAATGATTCAATACATCGTGTGAAGACTTTAAAATAATCTGTGTGTCTTGGAGTCGGATAAATACCTCCTCAATGCCGGAGATGTTGTTCACGCCCAGCTTCTTGAGGGAAAACTGCAGCTTCTTGTCATCAGCGGTGGCCGTTCTGTGGACAACCTTCTTCTTTCTGCGGGCTGAGCCCTGCACGCGCACACACACGCATACAGACACACAGACAGTAGTTTTTCTCTCATAAGATAACTGACTTAAAAACTCAACATCTTGAAAGTAATCACAAATAAAACTCACTGAACTCCTGAAAGATATTTGAAAATAAAAGTTTACTCATTGATATTTAAAGTAAATTTAAAAATGTTTCAAACTTTATTTTGTCTCCTGAAAGACTTATCCTTAGTAGTAGGTTCGCTGGAGTGCCGGAGCACTATCGAAATCGGTGACAGGTTGCTTCTGTGCATGCCTGTGATGCATCCAAACCCCACCCAATGACGTAATCCCTCTCAGACTGAGCTTCTGATTTGGAGGTTGGGTTATGTTAAATTGTGTCTCATTGAAATGAAGATCCCGTACAACAGAGTAGGGCGGAGTTTGTTTGGATCATAGGCATTTGATCACATCATGGGCATGTGCAGAAGTGACCGGTAGAAGATCTCGACAGGACACCGGAGTCTATTCCAGCTGATTTCAGGCGAGAGGCAGGACACACCCTGACATCTATGCACACACTCATTCCTGGGGGCAATTTCATAGCAGCCAGTTAACCTAACATGTTTTTGATTCTACATACCATCGAAAACATCAGGTGGGTCCAGAGAGTCTCTAACCAGGTGCTCAGAGCCTGGTGTGTAACTGGTTCAAGTAATTCATCACTGTACGTCTCACTTTGTCACTTTTTTAAAATCACTTTTACATACTTTTACATACCTTTACATTCAGACCTGCTGAATTTTTCTTTCATTGTTACTGTGTTGCTGTAACACAAAATTTCCCATGTGTGGGATCAATAAAGAAATTCTGATTGGTCATAGGCTGGAAGCCCACACCCGGTAGAGACCTCCGCACCTGGCCCAAGAACGCCGGTACTAGAAAAACTTGATTTTAATCTCGTTGATTCGTGGTTGGCTCAAGGCACCGGGACGAGACCCACCGGGATGGGATCTACCCCCATTTGGTGGTGACATGTTGATTGTATGTTTTTGTAGGAAACCAGAACAATCCACACATATACATGGAGAACATGTAAACTCTACACAGAAAGACCAGTGATTGAGCCTCGCCCCTGCTCTAGGACTCAAACCTTCTTGTGCTTCCACAGTCCTGCATGTCAAACTAAACCAGCATCATGTGTTGTATAAACTCACCTTGCCACCGATGCGAACCTGCGCCTGCAGTTTGGCAAGCTTCTCCTGATTCATCATCGACTCCTTCATCTGCAGACATTTTATACATTAGAAACATGTAGATTTAAAATCTAAGCACTCTACTTTTAAAAATCAGTTGTACTTATTTTAAGCCTACAGTCAGAATTTTCTCCATTGATGGATGAAGATCAACAAAGAGCGTTTTTTTTTTTTTAAAAAAAAGACACTTTAAACAGAAAACTTAAATTTGAACCTCATAGGAAAAAAACATAAAATCTCACTTAAAAACAAACTAAACTTTTTCTTAAAATGTTAAAAATCAAGCAGGTCAAAGACTGAAACAATTAAACAGATCAAATTAGTTCTAAAGCATTTTAAAGTCAGTCTAACAGTAGTTTTAAATCATATTAAAAGCAGTTATAATTCATGTTTAAAGCTGATTAAATCACAATAAAACAGACCGAATCCTTTTAAAATCCTAATTTAAAGCAGTAAAAATCAAAATAAAATAGTTTGATTCTGTTTTATTTCAGAATGTTTATGTTAGCAGGTTAGCAAGAAGCTAGTTAGCTTAGCATGCTAACAGGCTAATCTAAATGATTTCACATATTTTTCACGTTTGTTTCCAAACAAACAGTAGATTTAATATTAAATCCAGGTTCTGGTTGTTTGTGTGGGTAAAACTAAGTGTGTGTGAGGCTGTAAGTGTGTAAAAACAGCTAACAAACCTGTGAGTGTTAACCACGCGGATGAAGACCTGCAGGAAGCTAACGGGGAAAGACGGAGGAGCGGAAGTGACGCAAAGACGTAGAGCAACAAAGCGGAAGTTTACTTTCAAATTAAAAAAATATTTTTCTTATTATTAAAAGTTTTTATTATTCATTTATAATTAAAAGTTATTGTTTCTGTCAAATCAAATTTTTCAATAATAATATTTGTGTGATGAAACTTTTTTAAATGAAATATTAAACTATTTCTGTTAAAAGTCATCATTTTTTTGTTAAATTTAAAGGTTTTTATTTTTTAAACACAGATAAAAAAAACAATAAAAACAAAGACACAAATAAACATAAATATTTTCCAGAAAGTTCTTACAAACACTTTTAAACTTGAAGCAAATTCAGTGTTTAATTTATTAAATGAATCCCCTGCAGAATCTGAAAGCTCTTCAGAGCTTCCTAACAGCAGCTTGGTGGAACAGAGCTGGAACAGCTGCCATTTTGAAAAGAGGGAAATGTTTTGAATGAGGATGTAGCTGCACGTAAGGATATCTGTATCCTCAGAACAACAACCAATAGGATTTCAGGATGTCACTGCTTCTTGTGAGGTCTATGTTTGTACGATGTTCTGATCTGCTACTCGTTGGTTACCCATGTAGACACCAGTTCATCACCAACAGAAGCAACATTCGGAAGGGGAAGTTTCCCTGTGGAGACACTGGAATGGATGGGTTCCACAGCTCTTCTCCTTTCCGTTCCCTCGCCTTCTGCTTATCTGGGTCTGGGTTCCGGGGCAGCCCAGGCTTCTCTCACCCCGGCGACGTCCTCCAGCTCACCCGAAAGGATCCCGTGTCGTTCCCTGTCCACCTGTGAGACATAGTCTCTCCAGCAAGTTTCAGGTCTGCCTTTTGGTCTCCTCCTGGTGGGACGTGCCCGAAAAACACTTCACCAGCAAGGCCCTTGGGACGTATCCTGACCAGATGCCCGAACCACCCCATCTGGCTTATCTCAACCCGGAGGAGGAGCGGCTCTACTCCTGTTACAGTAAATCCACCACAGAACGACTTGATGGGGAACACATGGATGTGGACCTCATCCATCTTTTTAAGCTCAGAACTCATCTTTGTGCTGCGAGGTGCTTCTTTGCTTGACACCGCAGATGACTCAGCCAATCTCAGGAATCTAATCTCTACCGAAATGGGAGATAACTTAGAATTTTTATCATATCCATATGAGCTGCTCGATTTTGTAAAATTTGTAATCTTTTTAATAGCTCTGTTGTAGCGTTTGACCAGACAGCTGGGTAATAATTTATATGTGATATCACTACAAACTTTGAAAGAAGACATGAAGATAGTTGGTGTGACCAAAGAGGATGCAGCAGATAGGGTTAGATGGAAGAAACTGACTTGCTGTGGCGCCCGCTGAAGGGAAATGATGAAAGGAGGAAAAGAAGAAGAAGACTACGATCTTTGTACATCTGTGTGTTAAACTTTGGTCCATGTAAGCCGACTATCAGCACACACTCCCAGTAATTTAGTTTTTTCTACCTGTCTAATTTTTACTCTTTCAATCTTGATATTCGTTTGATCTCACAATCATTGACAATGTTTTAGTTTTATTAATTAATTCATTTTGTCACTCTTTTTATTTTATCGTTTTAAATAGACTTTAATTCATTTCGCTCTCATTTGAAAAAGAGAACAGAGTTAAAACGTCTGCTTACAAAACAATTTTTGAGTTTGTAAGAATCAGTAGAATTTTATTTGTGTAAATATCGTACAGCAAGGGTCCGAGGCAGCTGCCTTGTGGAATGCCACATGCTACAGTCCTGGATTTACTCTTCATTTAAGAAATCACATTGTGATCTTTCACAAAAGTAACTTTTTAACCTTTTAAATGCTGTTTTGTCATGTCCATAACTCTGTAATTTTTCAAATAAGGATGTGAAAGGCTGCTGAAAAAAATCGACCATAACGGTCTCTACTTGATTTTTTGGTTGATTTCACTCAACCAGTCATCAGTTATTTCAGTTCAGGCAGTGAGCGTTGAATGTCCTTATGCCTTCCTAATGAGCTTTAAACAGGTTGTTTTTATTAAAATAATCAGACATTTGTTCCATAACTTGAGCCGGAGCAACTAGAATGATTATGGGGCGACTGTTTAGTCCTGTGAAGGTAGTGCAGTGCAGACATGCAAATTAAAAAATATTATCAATAATGTGAAAAGGGAAACATGTAAATAAATATGTTGTACATTTCACAGTTTCGGTTGTGTGTCGATAAGTTTATTTTTATGAAGAGAATTTGTTGTATTCAGTTTTTGTGTAACTTTGTTCATACAGTCCTCATTTATAAAGACTTTAGTCCCTTTTAGGTTCTGAGCTCTTTACAGGACCAAAGATCAATCCTTGTACTTATAAAACTTGATGAAGATGGACTAAGGTCTATTTGTTTCACTTCATTCTTCTATGAACAGCTTCAACTTCTATTTCATCAAGTTTGTCTCTAAATAAGTTCTGACATTTTTTCCTACCATGGTGAGGGTAGGAATGTAGATCCTGGTTACCATGGTGAGGGTAGGAATGTAGATCCTGGTTACCATGGTGAGGGTAGGAATGTAGATCCTGGTTACCATGGTGAGGGTAGGAATGTAGATCCTGGTTACCATGGTGAGGGTAGGAACATAGATCCTGGTTACCATGGTGAGGGTAGGAATGTAGATCCTGGTTACCATGGTGAGGGTAGGAACGTAGATCGACTTGTAATTCGAGAGCTTTGCTTTTCGGCTCAGCTCTCTCTTTACCACGGACCAATGCAGTGTCCTGGTTATTGCTGACGCCGCACCAATCCGCAGCACAATGGAACTGAAAATACTTTATTAATCCCTGAAGGGAAATTTGATGCTGTAGTGCCAACACCTCAATGCCTTCCCGGTCCGAGTACACGGTGTGAAAGCTGGCATCTGGATGGTTCAAAAATCAGTCTGTAGTGAGTCGACGAACTCGGGCTTCAATGAAGCACACCAAAGTGGACCCTCTACATTCCCACTTGGTCAGAGCGAGCGTCCCCAGTTCCTGCTTTCTCTGCAGTTCAACCACTCGCTTTACCATTGTGTTAGAACGGCCTTCTCTTCTCCTCAATAGTAAACAAACCGTTAGCTCATTTTGAATTATTATCTTATTGTTGTATTACTTTATTATTTTGTTTAAACAAATTAAACTACAGCACTGGTCACAAATGTTCCAAAAGAGGTGGAGCCAATAAAATGACATTCTCTTGATGTACTCGTCTCCTAGCAACAGCAAACTCATCCTTTAGTCCTTTGGTCTTTGTGATGTCACGCTCTGACGTTATAAACTCGACTGATCTCCAAAGATATCTTCTTATTTACAGAGACAAAGCAGAGAAATAGAATTACAAACTCAAAATGGATGTTAACCAGATCTCTATCCACTCTGTCCTGCTGGAGCAATCCGGTTTGCTCTGAAGACCTTTCTGATGTTGTCCCACAAACCTGATTATGAACTGTCGGAATTTTCTTTGTGTTCCATGAATTTCTTTTCTGAAAGCCTCCAAGATGATTTCCTCGTGATACAAGACGTTTGAATTTAGTCCCATTAATATTTGAAAAGCTGGTCGTTTCAATTTTTTTATGAGGACTTTGAAGATTTTTTCCTCCAGCTTCTCGAATCTCTTTGGTTCAGTAAAAAAAGTTATTTGTTCCACTTCAGCCCACATTAGATCAAACAGTCGATTGGACATGTTTTTATAAATTTCACTCGTAGACGAAACGTCCACGTACATGAAGACGTGAGTGAGTAGTTTTTAGATCAGTCTGTCAATGTGGCTCTTACATTCCTCCTTTCTCCGTTCTAGCTGGATTCCATCCTCCTTACTTGTTCTACTCAAAATAGATTGGTCCCTGGGTGACTCAATGACCTGATCTCTATCAACTTGTTTAAAGTCTGCAGTAACTTTGAGAGACGTCACTTCTTTCAGCTCCACTGAATGAGCAAATCTTCACATTTTGGAAGACTTATGATGTTTCTCCTGCACTCGCCGCCTGAACGACTGTGCTGGTGTTTCTTCTGTAAATGAGTCTGAAACCAGTAGACATTCATCAGCAGTGTGTTTTGGTTCAGTCTGAGAGTCACAAAGGTTTTCTTGGAGGTAGCTTTCTAACTCGTATAAAGTTTCTGGTTCAACGTTAAACCCTAACTTTTCTACCTCCGTCCATATCGTGTTATAAATGTGTTCTTTGATGTTCGTTAACTCTTCATGAGAGCCCATCTTTACTTTTTCAAATATTTCTAAAACCAGCTTGTTGACTAATCTTCTCACTAGTTTCTGGCAGAGTATCTTTTTTTCTGCTTCTTGTTGTGGGAGTTTTTTTTGTCCAAGTCTTGATTGTGGCTCCTCAGAGTGTTTGGGTCGGTTTGGAGTTTCTTTAGATTGATTCATGTTCATTTTGATGTTTGAAACCTCTATAAATGCAATGATCAGAGTGTTTTCGATTGATCTTAGAGCATCAGATATTGTTATGTCTAATCCGTAACAGAAGTAGATGTTTAAAATGGCAACAATGCCCGTTATTAGTTTTTGCATGATAGCATGCACCTTGGTGAAGGTCTCCTTGTTCATGACTGCAGTTATTATATTTTGAAGCTGGGTTGGCGTCAGACAAAGAAAACAGGATCTAACTATTTGTTTAATTTGATGTGGTAGTCCTGTTTCACGGTTTTGTCCAACTTCTGCTTCACGCGTTTCCTTAAGAAGAGTATAAACAAAATGGAGGAACTCCAATCAATCCGAAGAAGAGGAGGAACGAAAGGGAGGACTCCAGTCAATCTGAAGAAGAGGAGGAACGAAAGGGAGGACTCCAGTCAATCCGAAGAAGAGGAGGAACGAAAGGGAGGACTCCAGTCAATCCGAAGAAGAGGAGGAACGAAAGGGAGGACTCCAGTCAATCCGAAGAAGAGGAGGAACGAAAGGGAGGACTCCAGTCAATCCGAAGAAGAGGAGGAACGAAAGGGAGGACTCCAGTCAATCCGAAGAAGAGGAGGAACGAAAGGGAGGACTCCAGTCAATCTGAAGAAGAGGAGGGACGAAAGGGAGGACTCCATCAATCCAAAGAAGAGGAGGAACGAAAGGAAGGACTCCAATCAATCCAAAGAAGAGGAGGAACAAAAGGAAGGACTCCAGTCAATCCGAAGAAGAGGAAGAACAAAAGGGAGGACTCTAGTCAATCTGAAGAAGTGGATTAAAAACAAAGGGGACTCTAGTTTCACAGAAGAAGTACCAGTGCTCAATAAAGTACTCTGAAAGGTCTCTGAAACAATGTGGATTTTCTATTTACAAGTGAAAGCTTTCAAAATCTGATCATCTGTTTAAAGAATGTGAGCTACGAAAATAAATAAAACCAGTATTTTCACAAGAATTCACAGCTTTTTCAGTTTCTCTTGCTGCCCGCCCCTCCTCCCCCTCCCTTCTACTAGTGATCACCTCACTTATTGTTTTTAAATAGACCGGAGCCTTCTGCCTGAGGGTCCATGTCTAGGGTGGGAAGGGTCAGCTACTATCCGACCTGCACACCCATGAGTCCTGGAGAGATTATTTAATGTGTTTCAGATTAAACTTTTCATCAAACAGAAATCCTGAATAATTTTTATTGAATAATTGATTCAGATTAATTCCTGCTTGTTTACATTTTCACTGGGCAGAAACGGGATTGGCCGTGCACAGATGAAGGCAGAGAACACAGCATCTCAAAACATGGATTCAGACCAAATGATTCCATCAGGAAGTGAAACCGAACTAGTTTGAAAATAAAAATCTTTTAGAATCTGTAGTAAAATCAGTCTCTTTTCATCAGGTGGACGAGACAGAATTTAAAAGATAAAAATGATCTGTGAAGGGTTTCAAGTAGTGATGTGTCGGTCGCGAACGAAACGGCTCTTAGAGCCGGATTCTTTGAAGTGAACGACCGAAACCGTGTCCTGATTGGGAGCCTTGTTTTTTTTTTTTTTTTTTTTTTTTTCCCGATTTTCTCCCTCTCTGTCAGCACTCTGTCTTTTTTTCTGTCTGTCTCTCACCCACTCTTCATGCTGCACGTGATTGGTTGTGTTTGTAAAGATCCGTTGCTCTTTTTTTCTTTTGCATGTGTTTGTTTTGCTTATTTTAATTTATATTTATACTGTATTTTAATTTACAATGTTTGGTGTTGGTTCATTTTAAGTTTGTTTAAAAATCTGAAAAATTTGTTTAAAGTTGAATGGTAAAGAGTAAGATTTTTTTTACTTTTTACATTTTATTATACAACATGATTGCCCTTAGGAGTGAGTGTGTGTGTGTATGGTTGTATGTGTGGCTCTGCGACAGACTAGCGACCTATCAGGGGTGTAACCTGCATCTTGCCTCAAATCAGTCTGGATAGGATAGACCCGTAAGGGATAGATGATTAAGAAGGTGACTGACATTTTATTATAAATACATGTTTATATTTTTTTACAGTGAATATTGGCCAGTTTATATAACAAAAATATTTAAAAACAAAAGTAGGAATTCATTTTTTGCATAGTTTAAATTAATCAATTTAAACAAAAAACTATTTTGATTTCCAATGTTTTGTATCTGTTGATTTTAAAGTTGTTTAAAAAGCTGAAAAATTCAAATTGTTCAAACTTGAATTGTAAATGCTAGATTTTTTGTATACATTTTACTATAAATTGTATATAAATTTTTATATTTTAAATATTTTAAGTAATGGCTTATTTCATAAAAATATTTAAAAGCAAAAACAGGAATTAATTTGCGCATAGTTTAAATGAATCACTTCAAACAAACAAAAAAAGATCTGAAGAGCCGTTCGCGAACGAAAGAGCCGTAATTCCCATCACTAGTTTCAAGGAGGTCCTGGTTTGTTGGGAACAGAATACGTTAGGGGGATGATCAGCCGTGCACAGATGAAAGCAGAGACCAATCCGTCTCCACACATGGAGTCAGACCAAATGATTCCATCAGGAATTCAACCGATCATTTCTGTGTTTAAACATAAACACTTGAATAATTTAATATGTGGCTTTCAGATAAACAGTCTACAAAGAAACGGCTAACATCAGCCACTCTGAAAAAAATCTTAAAGGGACTGAAGGAGAACCCGGTCCAGATGTTTGTACTAGTGTAATGTGGTGAGTTTGAGTCGTAGGCATTAGTAGTAGTAGTAGTGTGTTACTCATCACTTCCAGGTCGCTCTGCGTTCAATCATAGTTTCTTTAGAAGCCGCGCACGCCTACTTTTGTGATAGTTGGTGTGGCTCGCTGGAAGTCGATGTCTGGGGTGGAGACTACTCAGAGTTACCTTGATAGGTCCTGAGAGGTGAGCAAAGTGATCGTTCATAAATTATTTACTGGTTGTGTTATCAGGATGGTTGATTAAAATTCTGTTTCTTTTCTTCAGAGGTGCCAAAACCGTTCGTTTGTTTTCTCTTCTTCAGGTTTTGTTCTCTTAAGATTTTAATATAAGTTTGTGTGTGCGCTGGAAGGGACGGTGAGAAGTAGAAAAGTTACCTACCAATATTATTTAAGCCTCCACGCACCAAATCATTTGACTTATGAGAGAAGATGTTTCTGATGTAGAAAATCGACATCAGGCGGCCACAGCAGACACTACAGGTTAGCATGAATAGCTCTCAACGCAAAAACAAAACAATGAGGAATAACATCGACAGCAAAGTCCAGACACACATTATAGACGACGGAGATTTAGAGATTCACAGTTATGACCGATGACATGAGAACAGACAAACTTCGGTGGAGTAGTTGGAGGAAAATCCACCAGAAACTTAGAAGAAAACACTCCCGTCTGCAGACTAGAGAAGGTTTAGAAACCTGCATCCTGTCCTAGAAGACTAGTCCAGACCTGAAAACTCATGTAAACAAAGGAGGAGCTCTTCTATCAGCTACAGTGATGGAGGCAAGCAGATAGAGAAGACGGGGGGAGACCTCCACAATCCAGCTGACCCGATAACACCCACAATGAAGTGAGGACCTTGTTGATGGTAATGATGGATGATTAAGGTTGTTACATGGTGACGACCAGGTATGATATAAAATTATGATTATAAAATTCTGAGACGTACCAAATCTGATCATCTCTTATAATGAATGCAAGCAGCTGAGTAAAAAAATCAATTAAAAAAAATAAAGTATGCATTTAAATAACATCCAGAAAAGAAACTATTTTCTCTCTCAGTTGTGATTAAATGTGAATATTTTGTAACCATAATAAAGAAGCAGTGAATATTTAGATGTATGATGACACGCTTACGATGTCAGCATGTGACAAACAACCTCCAACTTCGTCAACATGAGGAGATAGCTTTGTTTTTTTCCAGCTTCCAAAAAGGAGAAAGTTTCAGGAAAGATGGATGGAAGCATGACGGCCTCCTTCTTGTTAAAGTATTCTAGTTTCAAACATTTGAACTTATCCCAACCTTGGTAACTGGCTTTGATGTTTACGACAGTGATCACCAAGAAGAGAAAATGCTCCGAACTGTTTAGAGTTAAAACTTCAGGAGTTACTCAAAGGACAAACTCAGTCAGAATTCACATCAATTAATTTATGGTCTCAACAGAGAAGAAGGACATGATTTAATATTTGGTAAGAGATGTCTTCCTAATTCTCTGAACTCTGTTGCTTGCACAAATAAAAAATCTCGTCCACTCACGGGCCATCTTGCTTATCGTGGATTAACCTACAGGATTAAAAAAAATGTCAGTGTCTTCCATTAACATGTCTGTAATTTAAACAGCTTGCTAGCACTGCGGCACAGAGTTCAAATCTTGGGTAGACACCGCAGGTGGCTCAGCCAATCTCAGGAACACAATCGCTGCCAGGGTGGAGGGCAACCCAAGCTTTAAGTCTAATTACAACCCTTCCTGTTGTTCAGCAAACTCAGAGTTCGAATTCTGGAACAGTCAATTCTTGTTGTGGTTCAAGCTCTGATTTTCAGACTCAAACCACATTTTGATCTGTTGTTATATTTTCTGCAGCTGCAATGGTTTGAGTTGAAACATCCTAGAAAACACAAAGTTCTCTCTTTGGACTCTCGCTAAGAGAGATTGAAATGTCCATCCTGGGAATCCCCATCGAGCTCCCCCACTCATGCCACTGATTGAACTGCTTTTCAGGCAAGAACACAAACTTTCAGTTAAGTAACAGAAGCTGTGAATCTAAGTGGTTCATAAAGATTGTTTATGGTTGATCCTCTGAGGACACGTCTCAACAGATGTCCAGGGTTCTCTGCATTAATGGAGCGTCTGTGCTGAGATCCAGATCCTTCAAGCCAGTCAGTAAAGCTGTTAGTAGAATAGTCTATCAGCTGGTTCGAGGAGGCTACGTGTAATTACAGTCACATTAAATAAAAAATACACTCTAAGTTTTAAACAGTTAGTGGAAGGTTTTCACCTTCCTTCTCAGGAGCTAGCTTAGTGGAGGACTTCAGGAATCGTTCACCTTGTAAAAGGAGGAGTGGGATGTTGGAACGACAAATCAGTAGGACTAAATCATTACAGACTCTTCGCCAAATAGAGATCCCTTTAAATGCTTCTAAATCAACAGCATCTGCTGCTTCAGAGAAACTTGCAGGAAAACCACAATCAAAAAACAAGAAACACAAGACGTGACTAAAGTCAGAAGAAAGCTGTATGACGAAGAAATCGTTTCTTCCTCAAGAAAAGCAAAACTGGCGGGAACCAAAAAACAAAATAGAGAGTTACAAACTTTTTACAAAGACAATGAGTGAAACCCCTCCTCACGAACAAATATTGAATACACTGGTACCAGAAAATGAGTCAAAATCTCCCAAAGACCAGTCAGTCCAGTCTCCAATGTGACTTCTGTTTTGGGCTGTTGAATTAACCATCTTCCCCTCTGATCTCCTGGAGGGAATCAGGACCTCTAGATCTTTACTGTCAACAGACTCCAATGCCTTTTAAAGTCCTTTTAAAGTCAAAACAAAAACATGGCCAGAAACATCAAATGATATTTCTTCACTAGGCGTTTCTATGACGTTCTCGTGCTGGTGGAAATATATGTAGTAGTACAGATTTCACACCGACATAAAGCTGCTGGAGTGCTTTTAAGTGGGATTCTGAGCCTTCTCAGATATTGGGAGTCCTGCGGCCATCCCAAGGTCGTTGTCGAGGGTCCCAATGAAAATACCCTCATGAATATAATGAAACAAGCCAGAGAGACACAGAGAGAAACCACGGCCCAGGAGGTTCAGTCTCGGTCATGGGAATAGGTCCTGGACCCTCTGATGTTGTTGACTCTATGTCTCCCTAACAGGCCGGTGTCTGTGCAGCATTGGTCCGAGTGAACAAGAAACCAAAAATGCAAGAAACTCTCCGGGGAGAACCCGACTTTGACCGGCATCAAACTGAAACAAAACAAAGAAAACTAGCACATCGGCAGTGGGATCAGAGAACATAAAACAAGGGAGGAATGAATAATGAGGAAAAGGTATAAGAGTCAGGAAACCCTTTAAATGTATCAGTACATATTGATATGAGGTACTATAGACATATTGAGGTACCCAACCAGACCCTGAATCTTCACCATGTTATTGGACAAACTGCTGCGACAAGTTCTTCACTGGGTTCTGAAACTAATCTTTCATTTACACACTTCAAACAGGAACTCATCTGATTGCAAAAAATTGCAAGAATTCTCATGGAATCCTTGAAAACAGACCATTAGTAGGAGTGTCCTCTGTGGCAGACTTTACAACACAAATTATCAACATAAATTTAGATGTTTTAATAAAACATGTAAACAAACCAAACGGGCTGAAAGACCATGATTACAGAGAGAAAACTGACAAGTTTTTTAAAAGCTGAAGTTTTATTTTCTGCTTTCAATGAAGGCTCAGAACAGGCAGCCACCAGGAAGTAGACACAAAGTCCTGACACACTAAACTCCAGCCATGAAGCTCAGCTTCATTTATACAGTTTTTCACTGTTTGACAAACTGTTTGATGAACTGTTTGATGAGACTACTTTTTCACCTTTGGACTTATTCAAGGCTCAATAATTAGTCCTAAACTTTTTATCCTTTACATCAATGACATTAAGCAGTGTTTCTGAAATTTTAGAATTCATCATGTTTACAAATAAAATGAACTTTTTTTTTAAACTGGAAGAAATTTAAACAGACTTCTGTAAATGAAAAAGGAATTAAACTTCATTTCAAAAGTAGGTCTGATTAACTTCAAAGCTTCGTATGCATAGATTATGTTCTCTAAATCAAAGAGCGAGGGTAGAACCAATGAAGAAAACTATCTCCTTTAAAATTAAGTCTTTTTAAACTTGATTTTTCTATACTTTTCTTTATAATTAGACTGATGACGAGAGAAAAAAAACAAAATACAGCTTGAAAAAAAATACTTATTTGTCTGAAAAGAAATCTGTATGAGGCGGCCACATCCATCCTTACAGGTGAGTCTGAACAGCACTCAATAATATAAAATGTAAACCCAGAGGAATAACATTGATCGTGAACTCCAGAATTACTTTAGAGACAACAAGAGATATTCAGGTGTGAGGAAGAGATGGATAGAAGTTTAAAAAAGTATCTGGACATAAACTGACAACCTTCGTTGGAGCAGTTAGAGGAAAATCTGAGATGGAAACGAACTCCAAGACGAGAGAAGGTTCAGAAATCTACATTCTGTTCAAGACGAATCCAAACCTGAAGATATGGTTAAAGAGGAGCTCTTCTAAAAGTAAAAACCCCTTCACAGAAAAATCTTAAGAAAACTTATCAAGAGATATAGGATTTATTAACATAGTGGCAGAAATATTGATTTTTCAGTGAACATAATTCACTAGTTTTCTTCTCTGAACGGAGCGTGCTGCATGGTCATGTGAAAATGAGCAAAACGTTATTTTATTTTGATAATCTGGGAGGAAACAGAATGACCACATGCTGGAGTAAAAAATGATCATGCTGAATGAGATTGAAAAAAATTATTTAGACCTAAACGAAGACGACATTGAAGAAAAACAGACTTCATACATTCTCTGTGGTCTGTGGAAACGGCTCAGCTCAGAGTCACGAATAATCTACTAATGACAGCTGATGAGTTCTCCTAGATGTAGTAGCTGTAACGATTTGGTTCGCGGACGCATTTATCGTGAACCAATTTACCTTCAGCTTCACCTCCACACCTCTGTGGGACGGTCACCAGATGTGTTGCAGTGGTTATGGTCATATCTCCCTGGCAGAGTTTAATATGTCATGCTGGGAGGATGTATGTGGTGTTCCACAGGGGTTAAAACTCGGATCAATCCTCTTCATCGCCTACATGCTTCCACTTGAGCGTATCAACACCAAGATGTAAACAAATAAAAATCAGCATGTTTCTTATTAATGCTGACATCGTCTTTTCAAAGGCGTGACGTAAAGAACACCGACATGTTTTGATTTACTGACGTCTCTCTGCATCACTAACCTCATCATACCAAAGACAAGGCTTCCCTTTGAGCTCAGCTTAGTTCTTAAACAGAATACTGCTCACATTCACAATAGTTTCAGATCAATCTCCGTTGTTTACATTTTCACTGGGCAGAAACGGGATCGGCCGTGCACAGACGAAGACAGAGTACACAGCGTCTGAAAACATGGAGTCAGACCACATGATTCCATCAGGAGGTGAAACTGAACTAGTTTATTTGAAAATAAAAATCTTTTAGACTCTGCAGTGAAATCAGTTTCCTTTTTCATCAAATGGACGAGACAGAATTTAAAAGGTAAAAATGATCTGTGAAGGGTTTCAAAGAGGTCCTGGTTTGTTTGGAACGGAATACGTTTGGGGACCAAACCAGATCTGCAGTACGGAGATGAACTCAGAGACCACAGCGTCTCGACACATGGACTCAGAACAAATAATTCTATCAGGAATTCAATCGATCTTGGATAAACGTTCAACAAAGAAACAGTCAAACTCGTCAGCAGGTACTCTAAAAACCATCTTACAGGGACAGTAAAAGAACCAGGTGACAGATGTTTGTACTAGGAAGACATGATGGTCTTTATCAGCAGCTTCAAACCAAAGACTTTTATAGTGCTGTACAGTCCACATACAACCCCAGAAACTATGGATTCATTTCTTTAGATGTTCCTCTGTGTAAAATCCAAACAACACAGTGTGAGATCATTTCAAATAGAAGACGGAAACAGAAAACAATATTCATCAGAAAAAGTCAGAAGTCTTAGAGCAACATGGAGAACCTGTTCTCCAAATAGTTCAGAGTGACAGAGTGTCCTAATGGAGAAGTTAACCAGGAAATAAACCATGAAAACATGACTTATAAGGGAAGAAAGGCTTTGACAAAATCAGATATGCTGTCTCCTCTGAAATGGAAAATCTATGTCAGGCGGCCACAGCGAACCCTACAAGTGAGCCTGAATAACTCTCAACGCAAAAAGAAATCAAGACAGGGAAAGAATACCATCGACAGGGAAGTCCAGATACATTTCATAGACTATGGAGATTTAGACATTCACTGTTTGACGAAGACATGAAAACCGATAACTTTCGGTAGAGTAGTTTAAAGAAGATCCACCAGAAACCTAGAAGAAAACACTCCCTTCATTCTGACCTAGAAGACGAGTCCAGATCTAAAAACTTGTGTAAAGAAAAGAGGAGCTCTTCTATCGGCTACAGTGATGGAGGCCATCAGATAGAGAAGAAAAACCAAGGAGACTTTCACACGTTTGTTTTTAGAATCTTTCATCAAGTGGACGAGACAGAAAAAAATCAAAACTCCTCCAGTCCAACGCCTTCATTTAAAAGATTAAAAATCTTTAGTGAAGAAGTTCAAGGAGGTCTGAACTCCGTATTGCTGGAAACAGAATACGGTAGTGGGCCACATTGGCAGAGTAAAAATGCCACCTCAAAAAAGAAAGAAAAAGAAATGTCTTCCTGCAGTGAAAAAGAAGACTCTCAGACTCTTGTTGATAAGTTCCAGGTATCAACAGAAACTGTTCCAGTTCATGAAGCAGTCTGTTGATGTCCTGCTCCATCCTTCCTCCTCAAAAAATGAATGTTTTATTATGAATGTTTTTAACTTTCTCTTTTGGTGAGTTTGTTTCATTTTTTTTGTTCACTGCTCATCTTTTACGGTCAGAATAACCCCCACGTGTTTGATGAAATTATACAAACCAGGGTCCAAACACATCAGTGCCTACATAAGAAAATGTTGGACTGGTGTGGAGACGATCAATCAGTAGGTCATCCATCTTAACTTGAAACAGATGACACAGTTATGCTGTATCGCTTTCCACCAAGAACCACAAGTTATGGAAAGAGCTACAGATGAAATAGAAAGACAAGACGTTTCTATGACGTTCTCGTGCTGGTGGAAATATATGTAGTAGTACAGATTTACCTCACCGACATAAAGCTGCTGGAGTGCTTTTAAGTGGGATTCTGAGCCTTCTCAGATATTGGGAGTCCTGCGGCCATCCCAAGGTCGTAGTCGAGGGTCCCAATGAAAATACCCTCATGAATATAATGAAACAAGCCAGAGAGACACAGAGAGAAACCACGGCCCAGGAGGTTCAGTCACGGTCGTGGGAATAGGTCCTGGACCCTCTGATGTTGTTGACTCTATGTCTCCCTAACAGGCCGGTGTCTGTGCAGCATTGGTCCGAGTGAACAAGAAACCAGAAATGCCAAAAACTCTCCGGGGAGAACCCGACTTTGACCGGCATCAAACTGAAAACAAAACAAAGAAAACTATCACATCGGCAGGAAGAACCAGGCTATAATCAGACATTTTGATCAACCGGGTGATGGGAAGGTTCTGACCAGATGTGACATTGGTTGGATCCAATGACACTTTAAACTTTTTCCAGGCTCCACAGCCGCCATGCCTTTTTCCGGAACCCGTGCCAACCTGAGGACAGAGTTTTAGGGAGACCGATTCACCAACTGTACAATACCTTTCAAACGGTTTGTCATCTGCCTAATGCTTACTCAAAGCCAGGCAGACCCGGACTGGTTTTGAGGAAGGGGATTGTCAACACTCAGACATTGAAATTGATTGGCAAAGTGAAGAATTGTGGATGCATCACCACAGATCCTTCAGTAACACTATGAAACCAACTTGAAACGATTGTTGGATCGTTTGAGGACTGAGACACCACAAGATTGGAAATACACCTTTAAGATTGTGACCAACCTGCTAAAAAAACTCAAATTGACAAACGTTGAAATCTAACAGTCTGAAAGACTAAAATTTCCCAACTGGTGATTTAAAACCAAAAAAAACAGAAAAACAACATGTGGAAAAATATCTTCATTAACAGCAAACCTATTAAAAGATGGAAGTCAAACTGAAACGGTATTAAAAGCAAGACAGATGCTTAATTATTACGGTTAGTATTTAATTTACAAAAAAGGGTGACAGAAGAGCAACAACTCTTCTGTCCACCTCAGTGATGGTAGCCATAGCTGCAAAGAAAAACAAACTTTCAGACATTTGTTGGAAAATAAAAATCTTTTAGCATTAAAATCCAACATTGCCACAAAAATATAGAATGAATTCATGAGGTCCTGGTTTCCTGGTACAGAAAAACATACAGACCACAGAGTCTACTAACATAGACTCAGACATTCTGTCGAAGAGTACCAACCAAGAGTACCAACAAAGTTGAGCTCTACTATCAGCTTAACAATTTCCCTCGGGATCAATAAAGTATTCATCTTATCAGCTACAGTGGTGGGTTAGTGTCAGACCTAGCAGATAGAGACGAAAGCAGAGAAGAGACTTTTCACACTTTAGTTGGAAAATAAAAAGCTTTCTAGAATGAACAAACAGAGAACGGTTTGCAAGTAAATTTTAATCCAGTTTCTCTCTAGTTTCTTTATAAGCTTGGTATGATTTATGGTGTCGAATGCTTTTTTAAAGTCAACAAACATCTCTCTGTTTCATTATGTCTTCGATTGAATCCATTAAAGCAAGAATGATCGATTTGGTTTGTCCTAAACTCATATTGATTATCATTTATTAATTTGTTTGTCATTAAATTTATCAAGTCATGAGCTGTATGCGTTTTCCAGTATTTTACCAAACTGTGGTAATAAAGATTCTGGCCTGTAGTTCGTACCTGATTTAAATATTTAAATTACCTTCGCTGGTTTTATTTTTTCAGTTCTATCCTTGTTTTAAATGATAAATTGAAACTATAGGTTAATAGTTCACGATTTCATTTATCTATCCGTTAACTTTTTGCTTTGAATCGGTCGTCTGCTCCTCTGAGCTCGTGGAGGGAATCAGGAACACCAGATCTTTACTGTCAACAGACTCCGATAAGTCCAAACTAAACCTCTGCAAAGTGAACACCTCCATCCCTCAGACATCTTAAACTTCAACACGTTTTGTCTCATAATGATGGTTCAGGATGTCGTGACTTAAACACAGCGTCTGCTGCACTCAGCTTCACCTCTGACTCAAGCAAAAAAAAAATACTTAGAAGTCTAATGTCTTATTTTTTCCCCCAAGTTTTACATGCGTGACTCGTCCCTCAACCGTTCTCATGCCAGCAGAAGCACAGGTTGTACACTTTATTGTTCCATCTAAAACCTGCTAAAGTTCCTCTAACGTGGCTTCTAAAATTTTCCCTAACCAGCCCTACTGGTTCTCAAAACTTCGCTCCTCAGTTCAGGTCCAATGCATTCTTCTGGACTCCACATGGTTGAAACTCTCAGTAACTTTAATATTTATCCTTAACTACAGAAACGCAACCGTTTTATTTGTAAACTTGATCATTTGTAAGTTCTTTATAAATATAATTAATTCAACAATGAGGCCCAGAAAACTCCTTCCTCTAAAGCGGAGTCTCAATCGTAAATAAAGTGTCTGCAGGCATTCGGTGGACATCAGACTAAATCTGACGATTAGATCTGAGATCTCAGCTTTACAGAAGATTTAAAAACTTTTAACTTGTTTGAGGGAAAATAAAAAGCTTTTAAGAACCTGCAGTCTCTGTTCATCAGACTGATCTTTATATTTATTTGGTTGATTATTTTCAAGTCTGATTTCTAATCATTTTATGCATATATCGCTCATGATTCAGCGACTCTGCAGGAATCATGAGGCTATCTGGTTCCTGATAGGCTAGGCTCGGAGTGACCGATGGTTTTTCCTGCTGAAAAAAAACAAAGAGGAGCCTTCAATTTCCCAACGCAGGCGGCGTGAAAGCGAAATACAAGACAAAATTTATTGAGTCTCTTTTCAAATTTAAAGCACGACTTTTAAATTTGAATCAAAAGGTAGTCATCCAGTGCACTTAGGAAAAAAAACAGACTTCATACATTTGTTGGAAAACAAAAACAATCCTTTTGTGTTTGAACACTTTAATGTTTTATTAACCGTTTTGTTCAGAAATCCTCTCTGATTAAGAACATGCTGGAAACAAGAAACACAAATCCACAAAGACTTGGTGGAAAACTTAAAGAAAAGACTTCTGGTTTATAAACGATCAAAACTGGACTGTAAATTTATCTGCTCCAGAAACTGAGTAAGAGAAGAAAAACCAAGGAGACTTTCACACGTTTGTTTTTAGAATCTTTCATCAAGTGGACGAGACAGAAAAAAAAATGAAAACTCCTCCAGTCCAACGCCTTCATTTAAAAGATTAAAAATCTTTAGTGAAGAAGTTCAAGGAGGTCTGAACTCCGTATTGCTGGAAACAGAATACGGTAGTGGGCCACATTGGTAGAGTAAAAATGCCACCTCAAAAAAGAAAGAAAAAGTTTCTGTTTTTTCTGTTTCCAGCAGTGAAACAGAAAAGAAAAAGAAGACTCTCAGACTCTTGTTGATAAGTTCCAGGTATCAACAGAAACTGTTCCAGTTCAGGAAGCATTCTGTTGATGTCCTGCTCCATCCTTCCTCCTCAAAAAATGAATGTTTTATTATGAATGTTTTTAACTTTCTCTTTTGGTGAGTTTGTTTCATTTTTATTGTTCACTGCTCATCTTTTACGGTCAGAATAACCCCCACGTGTTTGATGAAATGATACAAACCAGGGTCCAAACACATCAGTGCCTACATAAGAAAATGTTGGACTGGTGTGGAGACGATCAATCAGTAGGTCATCCATCTTAGCTTGAAACAGATGACACAGTTATGCTGTATCGCTTTCCACCAAGAACCACAAGTTATGGAAAGAGCTACAGATGAAATAGAAAGACAAGACGTTTCTATGACGTTCTCATGCTGGTGGAAATATATGTAGTAGTACAGATTTACCTCACCGACATAAAGATGCTGGAGTGCTTTTAAGTGGGATTCTGAGCCTTCTCAGATATTGGGAGTCCTGCGGCCATCCCAAGGTCGTAGTCGAGGGTCCCAATGAAAATACCCTCATGAACATAATGAAACAAGCCAGAGAGAAACCACGGCCCAGGAGGTTCAGTCACGGTCGTGGGAATAGGTCCTGGACCCTCTGATGTTGTTGACTCTGTCTCCCTAACAGGCCGGTGTCTGTGCAGCATTGGTCCGAGTGAACAAGAAACCAGAAATGCCAAAAACTCTCCGGGGAGAACCCGACTTTGACCTGCATCAAACTGAAACAAAACAAAGAAAACTATCACATCGGCAGGAAGAACCAGGCTATAATCAGACATTTTGATCAACCGGGTGATGGGAAGGTTCTGACCAGATGTGACATTGGTTGGATCCAATGACACTTTAAACTTTTTTCAGGCTCCACAGCCGCCATGCCTTTTTCCAGAACCAGTGCCAACCTGAGGACAGAGTTTTGGGGAGACCGATTCACCAACTGCTCATACCTTTAGAACGGTTTGTCATCTGCCTAATGCTTCCTCATAGGCAGGCAGACCCGGACTAGTTTTGATTGAGCGAATTGTCAATTATCATGACATTGAAACTGATTGGCAAAGTGAAGAATTGTGGATGCATCACCACAGATCCTTCAGTAACACTATGAAACCAACTTGAAACGATTGTTGGATCGTTTGAGGACTGAGACACCACAAGATTGGAAATACACCTTTAAGATTGTGACCAACCTGCTAAAAAAACTCAAATTGACAAACATTGAAATCTAACAGAAAGACTAAATTGTCCTGACTGGTCATTTAATACCAAAAAAATAGGAAAACAACATGTAGAAAAATATCTTCATTAACAGCAAATCTATTAAAAGATGGAAGTCAAACTGAAACTGTTTTACAAAGAAAGGGTTTCTTTTTTCTAATCCTCAGGCTTTGCCCTGGAATTTCAACTCAGGGATTAATAAAACATTCTGATTTTTATTTGAACCAAACAGCATTTCTTCCACATCCGTGAAAGAAAAGAAAATAAAGAAAAAATAAACAAAACTAATTCTCTCCTTTTTATCCAACTTTTTCTATGAAAACAATAACCAGGCAGTGGGTTTGAAATATTTTAACTTTTGAAGATTCTCAAAGTTTTGAGGGTAATTTTCTTTTTACTTTTCGTTCTATTAAAGATTTAATAAAACCAGATGCCATTCTCTTGTACATATTTAAGGGTATTTGTTGCACAAAGTATTACAACTTGTAATTATCGGTTGTCTATTCAATACACGGTGAAAATACCAAAGACATTACTTGTTTCAGTCTACTCTCTCCCTGAGCGACACCTAATCTTCTGACACTAGCCCATTACAATCCTATGCATATGCTACATAATCGTGGCGAGCCAGCCTGAATCAGGCTGCAGGTGAGCCTGAACAGTGCTCAAAGCAAAAATGAATCCAAACCAAGAGGAAACACATGGACCAGGAAGGATGTTTCTGATGTGTAGATCACGTCTTCCACATCGAAGAATAACAGTGACTCTAACAAAAGTGAGAACTGACTCCTTTTTACAAACATTTTAATATATAAAAATAACCAGGTCGTCGCTGAAGTCTTTTTAACCTCTTAACATCCACTGACCCGCCCACGGTACGTTTGTGGGTTTTTGTTTTTTCTTCACTCATAAAGACACTTATTCTTTGTTCAACTCCACTAAGTTATACCTCGTTTTAAAGCTTAGACTTTCAAGAAAACGATCATAGCATCCATTCTTATGTTTTCACTAGTTTCAAGAAGAAATAGCAAACTATTCGCAAATAAAATCAAACTGTTTGGAGCGCATTTCTCACCTATGATCCAGTCGTAATGGGCTCAGACAGGTTCAATCTTCATCTGATTGGTCTCATTTTGTCCGTAACAATCCACAGAATAACTATATAAAATTGTATTTTCTCAAAAGTAAACCAGTTTGGAGAAAAACTCCAGAAAACGTGATTTTGTTTTCTGCGAGAAATAGTAGCGGTCGCGTTCCAATCTCCATAATAACTGCCTAGCTGTGTTTTTAAGTTCATCCTGGGTATGTTTCTTTTCTTTACGAAGTTATCTACAAACTGAGACCGTTCGCAAAATATTCCGATAAAGAGTTTGGTTTTTACAAGGCTTTGAAAGAAGCAAGCGCTTCTCCTTCAGCTAACAGCACTGCTAGCATGTTAGCTTCTAGCGGGCTAACGACGTCACTTACAAATATATGATTAGCCTATAAAGAAAGCTGATACTTCCACCTTCAAAACGAGGGGATTGGTTCAAAACCGGACCAATAGAATCGCGTGTTATTCAACTGCGTAACGGGAAATTTTATCAAAACAAACGGCGCCATTTTGTGCGTCATGACGCGAATGAGGAGCAGACACTGAGTGAGTGAGGTGATCACAGATAGAAAGATTTTTTAGTTTATTTTCAACTTATTTTTTTAGCAAACTATTTTTCTGGGGTTTTGGAACATATTTTTTATCCGAAATTTTTTTATTGTGCATGATTTTTATGAAAAAAAATTATAATTACAGCAAAAATTATGTAAATAAAAAAAAAATAATAAAAAAAAAAAAAAAGGAAAAAAAAAGATCTGTGGGAGGTTTTTAAAGTCACAGAAACACTAATATGCATTTTTTATGACTAAAAAGGTGATAAAATGGCAAAAATTCAATTTGTTGCTTGTTCAGATTAGACATTTTTATACTAAAAGGTCAATAAATCAAAAACTTTTGTACCTAGAGATCTGAAACTTTACACAGTTGTTGTCATACACAACATATCATTTATCCAGTTGTATATTTCATTTCTTGTGCATAATTTTTATGGAAAAATTTATAATTACAGTAAAAAATATTAAAATATACATTTAAAAAATTATGAAAAAAAAATATCTGTGGGAGGCATTCAAAGTCACAGAAACACTAATATGCATTTTTTATGACTAAAAAAGTGATAGAATGGCAAAAATTCACTTTGGCACATTTTGGCACATTTTGGCACAGATTTGGACAGCTTGTGCCGAATGGACACTTTTTATAGTAAAAGGTCAATAGGTCAAAAACACTTGTACCTAGAGATCTGAAACTTTACACAGTTGTTGTCAACAAGATTTTTGTCATACAAATGGAAGGAATTATGCCTACTAAGAAGTATGTCTTGGCTAGGGACATTGGAAAATGAAAAAAATTAGGCGAGGCTAAAATTCTACAATTTTTTTTATGTTTGAACTACTGTAGGATAGGCTCTGAAATTCTGACACTCTCCATGTACATATCTACAGAAACTAGAAGGTCTAAGCTTTATTTTGATGTATAGTACAAGCATGTGACTTGAAAGATGCTGCTGTAATAAGCAATGGCATTTGGGTATGTCCAACTATTGTGCACAGCCCGAAAATAGGTGGGTGTTAAGAGGTTAACTTTAAGTTTTTAAAAGCAACTTTTTGACTTTGACAAGAGAATAAACCACAAAAATACAGCATGCGGAAAATTTGGCAATTTCTTTGAATTAGAAAAGCTGTATCACAGAGTCTACTAACATAGACATTCTGTCAAAGAGTACCAACAAAGTTGAGCTCTACTATCAGCTTAACAATTTCCCTCGGGATCAATAAAGTATTCATCTTATCAGCTACAGTGGTGGGTTAGTGTCAGACCTAGCAGATAGAGAAGAAAGCGGAGAAGAGACTTTCACACTTTAGATGGAAAATAAAAAGCTTTCTAGAATCTAGAAGATACTCAGAAACTGTAATGTCCAGGGAACAGGCTGCAAAACTTATGATCAGTCTCTGTTCTTGCTTCTGTCTGGTATCGGTCTCAACAAGGACAAGCACATCCCTCCAGATGAGGACCCTCCCATGTTCGTAAAACTATGAAACCTTCTTTACTTTGTTCTTCTTGTAAGTTTGGTTTTGGAAATACATACTGCCTTTGATATGATCTACGAATGCCAGGTGGTGAAGGATCACCATCCCTGCTTGTTCTCCTGAACCTAACAGCAGTCTTCACCTCCACAACTCTGTACAACTGTTGTCAGATGTGTTGCAGTGACTATGGTCATGTCTCTCTGGCAGAACTGAATACATCCTGCAGGGAGGATGTAAACCATGGTATCTTCTCACACCATGGTTTTATAAGTTTTTCCAACTGGACTTGAAAGGACAATGAAGTGTCCCACTGGAGTGGTGGGATATCGGCGAAGAAAAAAGAGCGACCATCGCTTTGGCAAGTACGTCTTCAAAGTACAGAGACGGATGAATCGTGACGCTGACATCAGCTACAACTGCATTTGCGTCTGAAAAGTTTTGTGGTGGACATGTTTAAAAAAATTGCTAAGGAAGCCTCTTTCTTGGCTCGTCAGAACAAACGGTCTACAATCTCAGTGAGAGACATCAGAACCGCAACACGTCTTGTCCTACCAGGAGAACTCACAGTTACTGCTGTAGATTACGCTGAACAAGCAATAAAGAAATTCAACAATTACAGACCAAGAACCGGTCAAAGACGATGGGAAATAAAAGGACTTTTAATAAGTCACCTAGAGCTGCATGAATGCTGAAAATCAATCCTTAAAAATGTATAAGTTAAGAGGAATTCAAAGTTATACGAACATTTGAAGGCAAGTAACTTCTGCTCTTAAACATGTTTTCTATGGTGGAATACAGAGCTAGTTTCACTGCTGTGAGGAGTTTTGATTCAAAAAGGAACGCAAATCAACGCCTATGCAACTGATGTTCAGGACTTTTTACAAAGACAGTGAGTGAAACCCCTCCTCACAAACAAGTATCCAATACATATGATTCATATGCCAGAAAAATGGGAAGGGGATTCATAAGTAGTACAATGTTGATAAGTCAGCCACAAAATCTCCCAAAGACCAGTCTCCAATGAGGCTTCTGTTTTGGGCTGTTGAAATAACCATCTTCCCCTCTGATCTCCTGGAGGGAATCAGAATCTTTACTGTCAACAGACTCCAATGCCTTTTAAAGTCCAAACAAAGCCTCTGTGAAATCACAAACAAGAAGAGAAATGTATTCTTTGGGACTCCATCCCCTCTGACATCTTTAAACCTCACCTTTTTCTGAAATGCTTTTTACATTTTTTTTACATTAAACATTGTTTTGAACACAAAATAAATGAGTTAGTTTTTGTTTTTTGTCACGTTTTTTCTCATAACATTGGTTCAGGTCATAGTCCTTTAACACAGCATCAGCTCCACAAGTAGTCTTGTAATAACAAGCTAATCATATATATTCATATGTGTCATTACGTTTGAGAATAAAAAAAAACACGAGCCGGTGAGTGTCCAGGTCAAGAGCTGTTAAATTAGAAAAGCTGTATCAGTAATCCTTACAGGTGAGTCTGAACAGCATTGATCCAGAAGTCCACAAACACTTTAATCAATGAGAGAGTCTCAATCTTAGAGATTCTCAGATGTGATGAGATGGTAGAAGTTTAATTAAAGTATCTGGACATAAACCCAGAGCCTGAAATAGAAACAAACTGCTGTGTGTAGACAATAGAAGGTTCAGAAATCTACATTCTGTCCAAGTCTTATCCAGACCTGAAGATTTTGTTGTATGAAGGAGAGCTCTTCTACAGGCTACAGTTATGGGTTAGCTGCAGACCTACCAGATTGGAACGTAGACTGAAAGAGACTTTCACAAACTGATATGGAAAATATCAAACAGAAAAAGTCCTCTAGAGGAAAATCTTCATAAAAAAGATAAAAAACTATCAGAGGAGTTCAAGGAGGTCCTGGTTGTAATATGATAGATGACCACATGCTGGGAGAAAAAAAAACGCACCAAAAGTATATCACAATACAAAGAAAGAAAAGGTTCTCTTCTGTCCACCACAGTGATGGCAGCCAAAGAGAGAAGGAAGAGAGCTGCAAAGAAAAACAGACTTTCAAACATTTGTTGGAAAATAGAATCTGAATCTTTTAGAATTTAAAGCCAAAATCTCCATAAAAATAAGATACGATTTGAAAAGAGGAGCTCTTCTATCAGCTACAGTGGTGGGTTAGATGCAGACCTAGCAGAGAGAGAAGAAAGCCCAGAAGAGACTTCCACACTTTAGATGGTAAATAAAAATCTTTCCAGATTCCGACAAAAAAAAACAGTCTTCTTTCATCAGGTGGACGAGACAGAAAAAAATCCATAACAAGAGTAAATTAATACTTTCTTCAGAGACCAGAAAGACTCAAAGAAGGATCCTGGACATTTCTTAACAGAAACTGTTCCATCCAGGGAACAGGCTGTAAAACTCATGATCAGTCTCTGTTCTTGCTTCTGTCTGGTATCGGTCTCAACAAGAAAAAGCACAACCCTCCAGATGAGGACCCTCCCATCTCTGTCTATTAAAGTTCTTAAAACTATGAACCCTTCTTTACTTTATTCTTCTTTTAAGTCTGGTTTTGGAAATACATACTGCCTTTGACTTTAAAAAAAAACCTGTGGGATCAGAGAACATAAAACAAGGGAGGAATGAAGAATGAGGAAAAGGTATAAGAGGCAGGAAACCCTTTAAATGTATCAGTACATATTGATATGAGGTACTGTAGACATATTGAGGTACCCAACCAGACCCTGAATCTTCACCATGTTATTGGACAAACTGCTGCGACAAGTTCTTCACTGGGTTCTGAAACTAATCTTTCATTTACACACTTCAAACAGGAACTCTTCTGATCGCACAAATTTCCAAGAATTCTCATGGTATCGTTGAAAATAGAAGCAAAGTGGGAGTGTCCTCTGTGGCAGACTTTACAACACAAATTATCAACATAAATTTAGATGTTTTAATAAAACATGTAAACAAACCAAACGGGCTGAAAGACCATGATTACAGAGAGAAAACTGACAAGTTTTTTAAAAGCTGAAGTTTTATTTTCTGCTTTCAATGAAGGCTCAGAACAGGCAGCCACGAAGTCAGAGCACGAAGTCCTGAAACATTAAACTCCAGCAAAGAATCATAGCTTCAGTTTTATATTCAGTCATTTTCAGAAAGACTTTGTTTCAATGAACTCTTCGTTTGTCAAAGAAGAGACTAAATTATCAGCTTTGGTCTGATTCAAGATTCAACAATAAGTCCCAAACTTCTTACCCTTTTATTTTTATGAAATTTTAAAATTCATCATCTTTGCAGATGAAACCAGGTTGTTTTAAACAGGAAGAAATTTTGACAAACTTCCTAATAAATTAATAAAAAAGGATTTGGACATAATCACAAGGAGATTTCATTTCCCACTGCTCATGAGCCACAGCAACGGTTGTGGAGGTTTAACACAACCTTGTTATCAGATGAAGAATTTTTAAATCTATTTCCTCTTACATTGACTTCTTCTTGGAACTTAATCACACACCCAATGTTTATGAAACCATTATAGGAGTCCCTTAAAGCATATTTCAAGAGGACAAATTGTCTCTTTCACATCCCAAAAAAAACAAAAAGAGTTTTGAGAGACATAAAGAATTAACAGAGCTCATAGCAGATCCTGACATGCAGTATCCAACTCCTGATTTATACAAACAAAAACTTCTGCTATCTGAATTTAAAACTGTATCAATCAAGACAACAGAGAAGTTACTGCTTAGAACAAGACAAAAGGTATTTGAGCATGAGGAAAAACAAGTAGACTTCTCTCCACACGTTAGGGCACAACAATGTCTGCAAGAAAATGAATGAGACTTAATTTTATTCAACTCAAGATGGAACAAAAGATCAGAGACGTTGCTGTTTTAAATTTAACAAAACATCTATCAACCAAATCCTGCCTTTTTTAAATGTCTTGTGCTTGTTTTAATGCTTGTTTTAATGCTTTTTTTAATGCTTTAGTGCTTGTTTTGATCAATTTTAAATATAGTGGACCAAAAAAATTGAGTTTTTGTTTGAATCATACTTAACAGTCACTTCTACAGACTTTAGATGACATTTAATTTGAAAAAAACGTGACAAAAGTTTTAAATGCGTTGATTTTAATTTGAGCTTCTTATTTAATGAATAATAAAAATAATTTTTATTATTTAACAAAAATAACTTTGTTCTTCATAAGAATAAAGTTCGAGTAGTAAGAGTACAATGTCTGTGAGCGGTCTGGACTTTCCTGACCCTCCAATCGTCGCCTTTGAATGTTAATATTAACTTTATTGTCCTTAGAAAGAACGACACCTCTGTAAGCTTGGTTTTGGGAATACACACTCCTTGTGCCGGAATAACGTCTGTATTCCTTCTGCTGATGGAAATGAAACACATCCAACTCAAAACGACGTGAAACTCTGACATGATGGAAACGCATGGGAGAGGACTTCATCCACCATGTTGAAAAATTCCGTTCAGTCTGTGGAAACGGACTGAACGGTAGACCACAAATGATCTAATAATGACAGCTGATGAGTTCTCCTAGATGTATCAGCCGTAACGGTTTGGTTCACGGACACATTTACCTTCAGCATCACCTCCACACCTCTGTGGGACTGTAACCAGATGTGTTGCAGTGGTTATGGTCATATCTCCCTGGCAGAGTTTAATATGTCATGCTGGGAGGATGTATGTGGTGTTCCACAGGGGTTAATACTCGGATCAATCATTTTCATCGCCTACATGCTTCCACTTGAGCGTATCAACACCAAGATGTAAACAAATAAAAATCAGCATGTTTCTTATTAATGCTGACATCGTCTTTTCAAAGGCGTGACGTAAAGAACACCGACATGTTTTGATTCACTGACGTCTCTCTGCATCACTAACCTCATCATACCAAAGACAAGGCTTCCCTTTGAGCTCAGCTTAGTTCTTAAACAGAATACTGCTCACATTCACAATAGTTTCAGATCAATCTCCGTTGTTTACATTTTCACTGGACAGAAACGGGATCGACCGTGCACAGACGAAGACAGAGTACACAGCGTCTGAAAACATGGAGTCAGACCACATGATTCCATCAGGAGGTGAAACTGAACTAGTTTGTTTGAAAATAAAAATCTTTTAGACTCTGCAGTGAAATCAGTTTCCTTTTTCATCAAATAAACGAGACAGAATTTAAAATGTATAAATGATCTGTGAAGGGTTTCAAAGAGGTTCTGGTTTGTTGGGAACGGAATACGTTAGGGGGCCGAACCAGATCTGCAGTATGGAGATGAACTCAGAGACCACAGCGTCTCGACACATGGACTCAGAACAAATAATTCTATCAGGAATTCAATCGATCTTGGATAAACGTTCAACAAAGAAACAGTCAAACTCGTCAGCAGGTACTCTGAAAACCATCTTAAAGGGACAGTAAAAGAACCAGGTGACAGATGTTTGTACTAGGAAGACATGATGGTCTTTATCAGCAGCTTCAAACCAAAGACTTTTATAGTGCTGTACAGTCCACATACAACCCCAGAAACTATGGATTCATTTCTTTAGATGTTCCTCTGTGTAAAATCCAAACAACACAGTGTGAGATCATTTCAAATAGAAGACGGAAACAGAAAACAATATTCATCAGAAAAAGTCAGAAGTCTTAGAGCAACATGGAGAACCTGTTCTCCAAATAGTTCAGAGTGACAGAGTGTCCTAATGGAGAAGTTAACCAGGAAATAAACCATGAAAACATGACTTATAAGAGAAGAAAGGCTTTGACAAAATCAGATATGCTGTCTCCTCTGAAATGGAAAATCTATGTCAGGCGGCCACAGCGAACCCTACAAGTGAGCCTGAATAACTCTCAAGGCAAAAAGAAATCAAGACAGTGAAGGAATACCATCGACAGGGAAGTCCAGATACATTTCATAGACTATGGAGATTTAGATATTCACTGTTTGACGAAGACATGAAAACCGATAACTTTGGGTAGAGTAGTTTAAAGAAGATCCACCAGAAATCTAGAAGAAAACACTCCCTTCATTCTGACCTAGAAGACGAGTCCAGACTAAAAACTGTTGTAAAGAAAAGAGGAGCTCTTCTATCGGCTACAGTGATGGAGGCCATCAGATAGAGAAGAAAAACCAAGGAGACTTTCACACGTTTGTTTTTAGAATCTTTCATCAAGTGGACGAGACAGAAAAAAATCAAAACTCCTCCAGTCCAACGCCTTCATTTAAAAGATTAAAAATCTTTAGTGAAGAAGTTCAAGGAGGTCTGAACTCCGTATTGCTGGAAACAGAATACGGTAGTGGGCCACATTGGCAGAGTAAAAATGCCACCTCAAAAAAGAAAGAAAAAGAAATGTCTTCCAGCAGTGAAACAGAAAAGAAAAAGAAGACTCTCAGACTCTTGTTGATAAGTTCCAGGTATCAACAGAAACTGTTCCAGTTCAGGAAGCAGTCTGTTGATGTCCTGCTCCATCCTTCCTCCTCAAAAAATGAATGTTTTATTATGAATGTTTTTAACTTTCTCTTTTGGTGAGTTTGTTTCATTTTTATTGTTCACTGCTCATCTTTTACGGTCAGAATAACCCCCACGTGTTTGATGAAATGATACAAACCAGGGTTCAAACACATCAGTGCCTACATAAGAAAATGTTGGACTGGTATGGAGACGATCAATCAGTAGGTCATCCATCTTAACTTGAAACAGATGACACAGTTATGCTGTATCGCTTTCCACCAAGAACCACAAGTTATGGAAAGAGCTACAGATGAAATAGAAAGAAAAGAAGAAGAGACTTTTACATGTTTGTTGGAACATTTCATCCACTCACGGGCCAACTTGTTATCCGTGAACAATCCTACACAATGGAGTCTAATGCCAGTTTCTTCCATGAACATGTCTGCCATGTCTTGGACAGACACTGCAGGTGGCTCAGCCAATCTCAGGAACACAGTCTCTGCCAGGATGGAGGACAACCCAGACTTTATATTACATTATATCAGATTCTATTGTGCAGCCAGCACAGCTTGATACTTGGAAAGGTTCATTCTTTGTTGTGGGTTAAGCTTTTATTTTCTAAACAAAAACCACAGCTCACACTTGGCATTTTGATCTGGTGAAGCATCGCTGAAGACGCCAAGTTCTCTCTTTGGACTCTCACTTGAAGAGATTGAGGTGTACATCCTGTGGATCCTCATTGAGCTTCTCAACTTGTGCCACGGATTGAACAGCTTTTCATTTAGCTCAATAACAACCTTCCTTTGTTTGCTGCTAAAGTAGACTCGTTCCTGGTCGGCTAGGCCTGCAATTGACCAACAGTTTGTCCAGTTTAAGATCCAGGGATTTGGAGAGACTGATTCGCCAGCTGCACAATATCATTAGAACAGTCCACCATCTGCAGAATGCTTCCTGGTAGACCCAAACAAGTCCACAGGCATGATTGAGTGGGTGGCACCCACTCCTCAGACGATGATATTGATTAGCAACAAGATGAAATGGGGATTATTGACACTACAGATCCTTAAGGACGAGACGAACTGGTTCATGGTCGGCTAGTGTCCCAAGGTTTGTCGAGATGGAAGAAGACTCGTTCCTGATCAGCTAAGCCTGCAGTGACCAACAGATTTTCCAGCTGAAGAAAACGAAGAGGAGCTTTCGTTTTCCCACGAACCCGACGTGAAACCCACGCAGAGCAAAACTCTTTCAAATTTTATGCATAAGTTTTGAATCAAACAACTTACACCAGTTGTTGGATGAATTGAGGACCAAGATACCACAAGTTTAAAAATACATCTTTAGGATTGAAACCTACTTGCTCCACTTTTACCAACAAGTGATTGATTGACCACGAGAACGTCTCCGTAAGACACTACATAGAAAGGTATCATGATCGTCGTACTTTCATGTGGACTTCACAGTCCAGACAGAACCAGTATTATCTGGATGCATTGTAGGTCAGCTGCAGTTAAACTTTGTCTTATCTTAAAATCAAAATGACCTGCATACCACAGTTCTTATGAGCATGGCGTTAGTCAGACTTTTTTTCATTTGTTTTAAATAAAGTCTGAGATTTTCTCAGGATTCAAAAGATCAGCTGCTGTTACTACCCGCATTGTGTTGATAAGCTGGTATGAGAAAGCTGCATGTCATAAACATAATAAATAATGACTCTGACAATCTTACTTTTCTGCAGTTAAACTGCTTCTCTTTTGGGGCAAAACTTTAGTTTTTGTTTTTCTCGACTGAAGCCCTGCAGCCTGCTTCTAATGCACCCTCAGAACAGGCAGCTTCCAGGGAGTAGACACGAAGTCCTGACACACTAAACTCCAGTTCAGATTAATTTTAACAGTTTTTAACTGTACGACAAACCCTTCGTTAGTGAAAAAGAGACTACTTTTACACCTTTGGACTTATTCAAGGCTCAATAATTAGTCCTAAACTTTTTATCCTTTAAATCAATGACATTAAGCAGTGTTTCTGAAATTTTAAAATTTATCATCTTTACAGATGAAATCAGTTTTATTGAACACTAATAAATTTAGACAGACTTATGTAGATAAAAAAGGATGTATTCCACTAGCGTGGTCTGTTCCCAGTGAACCAGGACCTACTTGGACTCTTTCTCTGATCATGTTTTTAATGGAAGATTTTGGTCTGGATTCTGTTTCTATCTCACTAAGCTCCTGATAACACTTTAGTCTGTTGATCCAGGAAACCAGATAATAAATCATTAAGGTCTTCAAACACAGAAGGGTTGTTTTTGTTTACCAACAAATGGATGAAGTCTGTTTTTCTTCAATGTCGTCTTCTTTTAGGTCTAAATAATTTTTTTCAATCTCATTCAGCATGATCATTTTTTACCCCAGCATGTGGGTCAACGATCCTATAAAAACCAGGATCTTTTTTTAAGAAGATTTTTCTGTGAAGGGGTTTTTACTTTTAGAAGAGCTCCTCTTTAATCATATCTTCAGGTCTGGATTCGTCTTGAACAGAATGTAGATTTCTGAACCTTCTCTCGTCTTGGAGTTCGTTTCCATCTCAGATTTTCCTCTAACTGCTCCAACGAAGGTTGTCAGTTTATGTCCAGATACTTTTTTAAACTTCTATCCATCTCTGCCTCACACCTGAATATCTCTTGTTGTCTCTAAAGTAATTCTGGAGTTCACGATCAATGTTATTCCTCTGGGTTTACATTTTATATTATTGAATGCTGTTCAGGCTCACCTGTAAGGATGGATGTGGCCGCCTCATACAGATTTTTTTTTTTGACAAGCTGTATTTTTGTTGGTTTTTCTCGTCATATTTTTAATTACAAAGAAAAGTGTAAAAGAAATGTCCTTAAAAAATCAAGTTTAAAAGACTTTTCACATTATAAAGTGAAGAGTTAGTTTTCTCCTTCACTAGATTTACCTTCACTCACGGATGTGGAGGACATGATCTACGTATCCGAAGCTACGAAGTTAATCAGACCTACTTTTGATGAAGTCTTTAGTCTAACCCTTCATCCTTTTTTATCTACATAAGTCTGTCTAAATTTATTAGTGTTCAATAAAACTGATTTCATCTGTAAAGATGATAAATTTTAAAATTTCAGAAACACTGCTTAATGTCATTGATTTAAAGGATAAAAAGTTTAGGACTAATTATTGAGCCTTGAATAAGTCCAAAGGTGTAAAAGTAGTCTCTTTTTCACTAACGAAGGGTTTGTCGTACAGTTAAAAACTGTTAAAATTAATCTGAACTGGAGTTTAGTGTGTCAGGACTTCGTGTCTACTCCCCGGAAGCTGCCTGTTCTGAGGGTGCATTAGAAGCAGGCTGCAGGGCTTCAGTCGAGAAAAACAAAAACTAAAGTTTTGCCCCAAAAGAGAAGCAGTTTAACTGCAGAAAAGTAAGATTGTCAGAGTCATTATTTATTATGTTTATGACATGCAGCTTTCTCATACCAGCTTATCAACACAATGCGGGTAGTAACAGCAGCTGATCTTTTGAATCCTGAGAAAATCTCAGACTTTATTTAAAACAAATGAAAAAAAGTCTGACTAACGCCATGCTCATAAGAACTGTGGTATGCAGGTCATTTTGATTTTAAGATAAGACAAAGTTTAACTGCAGCTGACCTACAATGCATCCAGATAATACTGGTTCTGTCTGGACTGTGAAGTCCACATGAAAGTACGACGATCATGATACCTTTCTATGTAGTGTCTTACGGAGACGTTCTCGTGGTCAATCAATCACTTGTTGGTAAAAGTGGAGCAAGTAGGTTTCAATCCTAAAGATGTATTTTTAAACTTGTGGTATCTTGGTCCTCAATTCATCCAACAACTGGTGTAAGTTGTTTGATTCAAAACTTATGCATAAAATTTGAAAGAGTTTTGCTCTGCGTGGGTTTCACGTCGGGTTCGTGGGAAAACGAAAGCTCCTCTTCGTTTTCTTCAGCTGGAAAATCTGTTGGTCACTGCAGGCTTAGCTGATCAGGAACGAGTCTTCTTCCATCTGGACAAACCTTGGGACACTAACCGACCATGAACCAGTTAGTCTCATCCTTAGGGATCTGTAGTGTCAATAATCCCCATTTCATCTTGTTGCTGATCAATATAATCGTCTGAGGAGTGGGTGCCTCCCACTCAATCATGCCTATGGACTTGTTTGGGTCTACCAGGAAGCATTCTGCAGATGGTGAACTGTTCTAATGATATTGTGCAGCTGGCGAATCAGTCTCTCCAAATCCCTGGATCTTAAACTGGACAAACTGTTGGTCAATTGCAGGCCTAGCCGATCAGGAACGAGTCTACTTTAGCAGCAAACAAAGGAAGGTTGTTATTGAGCTAAATGAAAAGCTGTTCAATCCGTGGCACAAGTTGAGAAGCTCAATGAGGATCCACAGGATGTACACCTCAATCTCTTCAAGTGAGAGTCCAAAGAGAGAACTTGGCGTCTTCATCGATGCTTCACCAGATCAAAATGCCAAGAGTGAGCTGTGGTTTTTGTTTAGAAAATAAAAGCTTAACCCACAACAAAGAATGAACCTTTCTAAGTATCAAGCTGTGCTGGCTGCACAATAGAATCTGATATAATGTAATATAAAGTCTGGGTTGTCCTCCATCCTGGCAGAGACTGTGTTCCTGAGATTGGCTGAGCCACCTGCAGTGTCTGTCCAAGACATGGCAGACATGTTCATGGAAGAAACTGGCATTAGACTCCATTGTGTAGGATTGTTCACGGATAACAAGTTGGCCCGTGAGTGGATGAAATGTTCCAACAAACATGTAAAAGTCTCTTCTTCTTTTCTTTCTATTTCATCTGTAGCTCTTTCCATAACTTGTGGTTCTTGGTGGAAAGCGATACAGCATAACTGTGTCATCTGTTTCAAGTTAAGATGGATGACCTACTGATTGATCGTCTCCACACCAGTCCAACATTTTCTTATGTAGGCACTGATGTGTTTAAACCCTGGTTTGTATCATTTCATCAAACACGTGGGGGTTATTCTGACCGTAAAAGATGAGCAGTGAACAATAAAAATGAAACAAACTCACCAAAAGAGAAAGTTAAAAACATTCATAATAAAACATTCATTTTTTGAGGAGGAAGGATGGAGCAGGACATCAACAGACTGCTTCCTGAACTGGAACAGTTTCTGTTGATACCTGGAACTTATCAACAAGAGTCTGAGAGTCTTCTTTTTCTTTTCTGTTTCACTGCTGGAAGACATTTCTTTTTCTTTCTTTTTTGAGGTGGCATTTTTACTCTGCCAATGTGGCCCACTACCGTATTCTGTTTCCAGCAATACGGAGTTCAGACCTCCTTGAACTTCTTCACTAAAGATTTTTAATCTTTTAAATGAAGGCGTTGGACTGGAGGAGTTTTGATTTTTTTCTGTCTCGTCCACTTGATGAAAGATTCTAAAAACAAACGTGTGAAAGTCTCCTTGGTTTTTTTTTTCTCTATCTGATGGCCTCCATCACTGTAGCCGATAGAAGAGCTCCTCTTTTCTTTACAACAGTTTTTAGTCTGGACTCGTCTTCTAGGTCAGAATGAAGGGAGTGTTTTCTTCTAGATTTCTGGTGGATCTTCTTTAAACTACTCTACCCAAAGTTATCGGTTTTCATGTCTTCGTCAAACAGTGAATGTCTAAATCTCCATAGTCTATGAAATGTATCTGGACTTCCCTGTCGATGGTATTCCTTCACTGTCTTGATTTCTTTTTGCCTTGAGAGTTATTCAGGCTCACTTGTAGGGTTCGCTGTGGCCGCCTGACATAGATTTTCCATTTCAGAGGAGACAGCATATCTGATTTTGTCAAAGCCTTTCTTCTCTTATAAGTCATGTTTTCATGGTTTATTCCCTGGTTAACTTCTCCATTAGGACACTCTGTCACACTCTGAACTATTTGGAGAACAGGTTCTCCATGTTGCTCTAAGACTTCTGACTTTTTCTGATGAATATTGTTTTCTGTTTCCGTCTTCTATTTGAAATGATCTCACACTGTGTTGTTTGGATTTTACACAGAGGAACATCTAAAGAAATGAATCCATAGTTTCTGGGGTTGTATGTGGACTGTACAGCACTATAAAAGTCTTTGGTTTGAAGCTGCTGATAAAGACCATCATGTCTTCCTAGTACAAACATCTGTCACCTGGTTCTTTTACTGTCCCTTTAAGATGGTTTTCAAAGTACCTGCTGACGAGTTTGATCGTTTTTTTTCATTGAATGTTTATCCAAGATCGATTGAATTCCTGATAGAATCATTTGGTCTGAGTCCATGTGTCGAGACGCTGCGGTCTCGGCTTTCATCTCCGTACTGCAGATCTGGTTTGTCCCCCTAATGTATTCAGTCCCCAACAAACCAGGACCTCTTTGAAACCCTTCACAGATAATTTTTTCCTTTTACCGTTGCCCAACCATGCTCTGATTAGAACAACAAGTAAACAAAGGAGAAAAGAGTAAAGTCCATTCAAAATACCTTTGTGTACTTATTATGTCTTTCCAGATTTCGTGTTTCTTTTTCCAAGCTGTTCTTAATGAAAGATGATTTGTAAATGTTTGATGAAATCTGCTGCTTTCTGAAGGATTAGTTTCTGTAGATACTTGGAACTATCAACTAGAGTCCAGGACAAAGCTAACATGACCCTGTAGATCTTCTCCAGACATTGGAAGTGGTTCAGCTGGACGTTATAGTTTAGATTTTCTACTTCAATCCTCAGTCTCTGGATCAGATAGATTCACAGTTCTGCTTTTTTTTTCAGATTTAGATTTATTCATTTGGTCAAATTTAACAAAATCATAATAATAATACAGATACAAAAAGACCAAAGAAAAGGATTTATTAATAAAATGACCAAAAAATTTGACCTTTTATTAACCAAGAAATGTTTCCTCTAAGTTTTCTTTTTCCACCAAGTTTTTGTGGATTTGTTTCTTGTTTCCAACATGATCTTAATCAGAGAGGATAAAAGAAACAGAAACAGTTTCTTTTGATGGTTGGAACTCGTCAACAAGGGTCCGGACTCTTCTTTGAGTATCTGTTTGTTACACATGAAATATTTTTCTTTTTCTAGATCCATTTTTCCTCTAGGTTGTATTCCACTAGCATGGTCTGTTCCCAGTGAACCAGGACCTACTTGGACTCTTTCTCTGATCATGTTTTATGTTTTTAATGGAAGATTTTAGGCTGGAGGAGGTTTCTATCTCGCTCTGTACCATGTCCTATCCAGAGAAATCTCCTGATAATAACACCCTTGTCTGTTGATCCAGGGAACCAGATAATAAATTATTAAAGTGTTCAAACACAAAAGGATTGTTTTTGTTTTCCAACAAATGTATGAAGTCTGTTTTTTTTCCTAAGTGCACTGGATGACTACCTTTGGATTCAAATTTAAAAGTTGTGCTTTAAATTTGAAAAGAGACTCAATAAATTTTGTCTTGTATTTCGCTTTCACGCCGCCTGCGTTGGGAAATTGAAGGCTCCTCTTTGTTTTTTTTCAGCAGGAAAAACCATCGGTCACTCCGAGCCTAGCCTATCAGGAACCAGATAGCCTCATGATTCCTGAAGAGTTGCTGAATCATGAGCGATATATGCATAAAATGATTAGAAATCAGACTTGAAAATAATCAACCAAATAAATATAAAGATCAGTCTGATGAACAGAGACTCTTCAGCGACTACAGGTTCTTAAAAGCTTTTTATTTTCCTACAAACGTGTTAAAAGTTTTTAAATCTTCTGTAAAGCTGAGATCTCAGATCTAATCGTCTGATTTAGTCTGATGTCCACCGAATGCCTGCAGACACTTTATTTACGATTGAGACTCCGCTTTAGAGGAAGGAATTTTCTGGGCCTCATTGTTGAATTAATTATATTTATAAAGAACTTAAAAATGATCAAGTTTACAAATAAAACGGTTACGTTTCTGTTTTATTTAAGAATAAATATTAAAGTTACTGAGAGTTTCAACCATGTGGAGTCCAGAAGAATGCATTGGACCTGAACTGAGGAGCAAAGTTACGAGAACCAGTAGGGCTGGTTAGGAAAAAGATTTTAGAAGCCACGTTAGAGGAACTTTAGCAGGTTTTAGATGGAACAATAAAGTGTAGAACCTGTGCTTCTGCTGGCATCAGAACGGTTGAGGGACGAGTCACGCATGTAAAACTTGGGGGAAAAAATAAGACATTAGACTTCTAAGTATTTTTTTGCTTGAGTCAGAGGTGAAGCTGAGTGCAGCAGACGCTGTGTTTAAGTCACTACAACCTGAACCAACATTATGAGACAAAACGTGTTGAGGTTTAAGATGTCTGAGGGATGGAGGTGTTCACTTTGCAGAGGTTTAGTTTGGACTTATCGGAGTCTGTTGACAGTAAAGATCTGGTGTTCCTGATTCCCTCCACGAGCTCAGAGGAGCAGACGACCGATTCAAAGCAAAAAGTTAACAGATTTTAATGGGATAGAAAAATGAAACTGTAAACCATTAACCTATAGTTTCAATTTATCATTTAAAACAGGGATAGAACTGAAAAAATAAAACCAGCGAAGGTAATTTAAATATTTAAATCAGGTACGAACTACAGGCCAGAATCTTTATTACCACAGTTTGGTAAAATACTGGAAAACGCATACAGCTCATGACTTGATAAATTTAGTAAAAAACAAATTAATTGATAATCAATCTGGGTTTAGGACAAACCAAATCGATCATTCTTGTTTTGTTGGATTCTATTGGAAACAATACGAAACAGATAATAATAATAATAATACAATTTATTTGTAATGCGCCTTACATTTTAAGAAAAAATCCCAAAGCGCTATCCTGGTTACCATGGTGAGGGGTAGTACATAGATCCTGGTTACCATGGTGAGGGTAGGAATGTAGATCCTGGTTACCATGGTGAGAGTAGGAATGTAGATCCTGGTTACCATGGTGAGAATAGGAATGTAGATCCTGGTTACCATGGTGAGGGTAGGAACGTAGATCCTGGTTACCATGGTGAGGGTAGTACATAGATCCTGGTTACCATGGTGAGGGTAGGAATGTAGATCCTGGTTACCATGGTGAGAATAGGAATGTAGATCCTGGTTACCATGGTGAGGGTAGAAACTAGGGCTGAAACAGTTAATCGATTTAATCAATTATAATCGATTATCAAAATAGTTGTCGACTAATATAGTCATCGATTAATCGTTTAACAAGCTTTTACTGTCAGCTGCACTTAAATTGGTCTCCATGTGGGGCAGTAGAGAGCAAATTGATGATGCGCACTACCAAAATAGGAGGAGAAGAAGATAGCAGCCAATCATTGGCCTTCATTTCACCCCGCCTCACGTGATCAGGCAGATTCAACAAGATGGCGGAAAGAAAAACACATACAAAATCATCCAAAGTTTGGATCATTTTCCACTAAATTTGAAAAAGACTCGCGTCAATATGCAAAGTTTGCGAAACGGACACGTTTTGGCATGGAAGCATAACGATGCTGCACGAACATCTGAAAAAAAAATAAAACATGTCGGACTCGAAGCGGGAGACAGCAAACGGGAGCGATACATCATGTTATTTCTAATAAAAACAATTTTACAGATCGCTAAATACACTTTTTATTGTCTGCAAAAAAAACAAAAACAACCCAAAATGGACTATTTTCTGTGGGAAACGGTTTCACTCCGCAGCAGAGCGCTTCTCTCAGGGACTCTTATTTTGTAAATGAACGTGTCTGATATGAGGCCGCTGTCAGTAGGAAGAAGAGGGGTTTAAAAAAATAAAAGATCGCTAAATTCAATCCAGGATACAAGACCCCCTCCTCTACACCGCAAAGCATATTTTTTCCCCACAAAAAATGAGTGCTGTTAGTTTGACACCCCTTTACTAATTAGTAGATCTGTGTTTAAAATATTATAAGTGGTAAAGATGGTCATTTTACTGTAGAGATGATGTTTTTTGTTGGTTTCTTTTGCACTAATATTTCATAACTTAAACGTTTTTGTATATTTTTTCTCATGTTAATCTGGGGCCTTTTTTTAGTACGATACTTCTGAACAAGGTTAAATTTGTGAATCCAGAAGTGTTAAAGGTTTCTTGTTCTCAAATGTGATCCAACAGTTTACATTTGATGTTTTATTAGGCAGTACTACTAAAGCACATTTTATGGGTGCTTATGATTTACTTTTACTGTTTACAGTAAGTAGATTTATTATTTTCTAGAAATGATAATATTCTACCTCTTTATTTGACAGAAAGATTAACATTTGCTCTTACTGTAATAAACCCAACGTGTTGTTTATGTGGTTATGAGTTGCGGTTTACACAACTACATTCTATTATATGCCAAAAAAGTTATATTTATTAAATTGTCATTTTATCCGATCAATCGATTAATCGATCCAATAATCGATAGATTAATCGATTACCAAAATAATCGTTAGTTGCAGCCCTAGTAGGAACGTAGATCCTGGTTACCATGGTGACGATAGGAATTTAGATCCTGATTACCATGGTGAGGGTAGGAACGTAGATCCTGGTTACCATGGTGAGGGTAGGAACGTAGATCCTGGTTACCATGGTGAGGGTAGGAACGTAGATCCTGATTACCATGGTGAGGGTAGGAACGTAGATCCTGGTTACCATGGTGAGGGTAGGAACGTAGATCCTGGGGCCCATTTCAAGAAGGAAGTTCAAGAAACTTTGAGTTTAAATCTAAACCTTGAGTTGGTCAACTCTGAGATTGAAAACTCTGAGTTTTCGGATTCAGATCAGCTGAAAACAGCTGGTTTAACCAACTTCAAGTTGATTGACTCAGAGTTTAGAAAATGAACCTTGAGAATAAAAAGCCCTGATCAATGGAGTGCAGACATTAGGAGTTACCATGGAAACAGGAGCAAACAAAGAGGTTCTAACAGACAGAGCTGGATGTCCTACTGCAGACATACAGACAGTATGAGCACAGTTTTATTAAAAACATGTCTGGAGGCATCTTCCTCCAAAGAGAGAGAAAAAACTTGGGTGGAAAGAGCTCCTAGAAGAAATACATAAGTTTATATTTAATCAAAGTGTTCGGTGTAACTAATTACTGAATAATGGCAGCACTGGGGGCAGGCGGTAGCTCAGCGGTAGAACGTTCGTCCGTGGACCGGAAGTTCGAGGGTTCGAATCCCACTGAGCTCACGGCAGCACTCAAATTTTACCATTGAGGTATAAATAAAGTGTGTGTGTATATATTTATTTTATCGTAGTCATATTCCAGTAAAATAGAAAATCATTCTTAATTTTTCAATCATTTAAGGAATTACTTCAGTAATTAAATAGAAGACCAATATTTGTCTGAATTAAAAGTTCTTTTTAAACTTCTCATTGTGGATGAAGTGGGATTTGTACAGTAACAATAATCCTATAATAAAATACATTTTATGGAGAACAATAAAGACATAAATGTAAATGTGTTTTTAAACTTTACCAACACTGATGTAGTTCTAAAAATAATTCTGTCGGCATTAAAAGAACATAAAAAATAAAACCACAATTCAAACAGGTAAGATATGATGATGTCATAGATCACAGGTAGACCACCTGACTTTATTAAATAATTAAGTCTATCAGTGCAGCTGCTGCAAACTGTGACCGCACTAACGTGCTCAGCATCTCCAACTTTATCAAGACAAAAAAAAAAAAAAAAGTAACGCAACACACGATACAAGAGTGTGTGACGTGTCTGATGGATGAATAAGATTATTAATGTATGTTATGGAGTCTCAAGAAAAACGATACCGCTCAAATAAACATGAATGAAGAGACGATAGAAAATTAATTCGTGTTCTCAAAATTATTTTGTGTCATAAATTCATTTCCCTGTGAATGAATCCAGCGTCCTCATCTACGTACATTATGATCTAGAAAAGGACATGACATTTAGTCTCTGCTTGAAGGAAACAGGTGGGGTTTTTTTTATTTTTACATACTTTATTTTTCCCTCATCGGAGAAATTTTTGCAATTCATTTTATCCGATCAATCGATTAATCGATTACCAAAATAATCGTTAGTTGCAGCCCTAGTAGGAACGTAGATCCTGGTTACCATGGTGAGGGTAGGAATTTAGATCCTGATTACCATGATGAGGGTAGGAACGTAGATCCTGGTTACCATGGTGACGATAGGAATTTAGATCCTGATTACCATGGTGAGGGTAGGAACGTAGATCCTGGTTACCATGGTGAGGGTAGGAACGTTTACATACTTTATTTTTCCCTCATCGGAGAAATTTTTGCAATTTATCCATCAATGTACAAACAGATTGAACGAGGAAGGCGTATTTAAACCCTGTTCACTTTAAAAAGGAGCGGAGACCGAGAGAAACTCTGGGTTTCCTCAAATAAACCTGCTACCGACCAGGTTTGGTTTGCTGAGTCAGTTGCCGTAGTAACCGACTCTGAGTTTTGATTAACTCTCTTCTTGAAACTGGCTTAACTAACCCAGAGTTTACTGGTTTGAGTTACCTCCCTTTCTGAAACCGAAAAGTCTGAGTTTTCCACATTCTGGGGTTAACAAACTTTGACTTTCCACAAATCCTCCTTCTTGAAACGGCCCCTGGTTAGATAGATGTAAAGACATTGGTGGTTAGATTGTTTGTTGACTTTAAAAAAAGCATTCGACACCATAAATCATACCAAACTTATGAAAAACTAGAGAGAAACTGGATTAAGATTTACTTGCAAACCGTTCTCACTTTGTTCAAATTCATTTCCAGTCAAAATATTTAAGGATGAATTGCCTCAGTTCAACAGAACCAAGCAGAAGCCGCATTAGAGACTGGACTGACTGGTCTTTAGGAGATTTTGTGGGTGAGTTATCCTCAATGTAATACTCAGAAATACTGAGTCCCCTTCCCATTTTCTGGTTCCAGTGTATTTAATACTTGTTTTTTAGGAGGGGTTTCACTCACTGTCTTTGTTCAGTCCTTCTACAGCTGACACTGACTGCTGTCCTTGAGGAGAAATCAATTACTTTGTTGTGTAACTTCCTTCGGACCACCTCTTGTGTTTCTTGGTTTTGATCGTGGTTTTTCTGCAAGTTTCTCCAGCTTTTAAAACCATCTCAATTTGCGGCCAGGTTCTCAAATCCTGTGCTGGAGGGACGCAGACAGCCCAAACGGTCCACAATAGTCTGCAACAGAATGGAGGCTTCGAGGTACCTAAGGTCAAAAGAACAGTCGGTTCTCGCTTGAGTGTGTCCTCGTCCGTCTAGCCTTCCAGGTGAACCAAGTCTTTGAAATGATTTCGTCCTGCTGTGTTGCCCGCTCCTCCTTTTACAAGGTGAACAGTTCGTGTAGAACCCTAAAGATGAAATGTTGTCCTCAAAAACAGAATCATTGCTGAAGAAACCATGAGGTAAAACAGCCAGCACAGGTGTCAGGTTGAACGGGGGCGGACCTCCAAGGCTTCACTTAAAACATTGGATCTGACTCTGAGGCTCTCATTAAGCCAAGCAGAGACTAGATTTTATTCACGGTTTAACTAGGACACTTCGTTAGGAAATCTTTTTCTTAAAATTACGGTTCAAAGAGTTACGAAATAATGTTTGGAGGAAAAAGACAACATGGTGATATCTCAATGCTAAAAACGTTCTAACAGTATTTAAACTGGCTCTCAAAACTGTCATTATTAGACCTCACCTAAAGAAACCATCACTGGATCCAAATAATCTGACAAACTTCAGACCCATCTCCAACCTACCGTTTCTTTCTAAGGTTCTTGAAAAAGTTGTGGCAGCTCGGCTCAATCATCACCTTTCTACAAACAACCTACATGAAAAATTTCAGTCTGGTTTCCGGTCAGCTCACAGTACAGAAACGGCCCTGGTCCGAGTGATGAATGACTTACTTGTAACTGCGAACCAGGGCTCTCCATCCTTGCTCCTCCTTCTGGACCTGTCAGCTGCCTTTGACACTGTGGATCACACCGTTCTCCTTCACCGTCTTCAGACTACCACTGGACTCTCAGGAAATATTTTCAACTGGTTTCATTCATACATCACAAACAGAACAGAATATGTGGCTCTGGGGACTGCTAAATCCCAGCCACACCAAGTCACCTGCGGAGTGCCTCAAGGCTCTGTCCTTGGCCCCACACTTTTCACCATATACATAACTCCACTTGGACAAATAATCCGGAAACACAACATTTCATTTCATTGCTATGCTGATGACACACAACTGTATTTGAAAATGGACACTAAGCCCACCCAAGCTCTTTCTGCCCTTCATGCCTGTCTGGAGGAGATAGGGACGTGGATGACCAACAACTTTCTCCAGCTCAACACCAGCAAGACGGAAGCCATATTAATCGGTACACCTCACCAGATCAAGACATCCTCCATTTCAAGCATTCTGGTTTCTGGTCACAACATTCCACTCTCCTCCTCTGTAACAAACCTTGGCGTAAAAATCGACTGCAATCTCACATTTGACCAGCATGTACGTCACCTCTGCAAAGTTTCTTTCCTACACCTCAGAAACATTGCCAAGCTCCGCCCCTCACTCACCCACGCCGCAGCTGAAAAACTGATCCATGCCTTCATCTCCTCCAGACTCGACTACTGCAATGCCCTCCTCGTTGGCACACCTGGCAGGAGCCTTGAGAAGCTCCATCCAGCACATCCAAAACTGCGCTGCCAGGGTCCTGACGAGGAGGCGAAAATTTGACCACATCACACCTGTTCTTAAATCACTTCACTGGCTTCCCATCCGTTTCAGAATTCACTACAAAATCTGCCTCCTCACCTACCAATGTGTCCATGGAAATGCCCCAACTTACCTCACTGAGCTCCTCTCCCCACTCATCAACCCAAGACACCTTCGCTCAAATTTCACCCACTGCCTCCACCAGCCCAGGACCAGGCTAACCACAATGGGGGACAGAGCCTTCCAGGCCGTTGCCCCACGACTGTGGAATGAGCTCCCGGAACTCCTCAGGGCCACAAAGTGTCGACACTTTTAAAAAAGGCCTAAAGACATTCATTTTTAAGGCTTTTAATCTTTAATTTTATGATTCTTTGTTTTCAGAATGTAGATTTTAGTTTTTAAAATGTTTTTATTGTTTTTACCTTTCTATGTAGCGCTTTGGGATTTTCTCTGAAAGTGTAAAGCGCACTACAAATAAAATGTATTATTATTATTATTAAAACCTAGAATGTATTTTTGATTGAGTGTGACTTAATTATAACCTTCATACCAGCTGAAACAAACCATTCTATTTTACTGCTTTAGTGACCAGCTTTTAGCATCAGGTGTTAAGGATCTGGATCTCAGCACAGACACTCCGCCGATACAGAGAAATGAAGGGACGTGTCCTCAGACAAGTTTACTTTTCAAATGTAGATTATAGAACAAATCCTACACTCTGAGAGATGTTTTCATAAACGGTCTTCGATTTGCAGCTCCTGTTAGAATTCAAGACAGAGCTATACTTTAGCAGTGACCAGAGGAAGGTTGTGATTGTGCTTGAAAAGCTGTTCAATCAGTGTTACGAGTGAAGGAGCTCAACCAGGATTCCCAGGATGTACACTTCAATCTCTCCAAGTGAGAGTCCAAAGAGAGAACTTGGCGTCTTCCGTGATGCTTCACCAGATCAAAATGCCAAGCATGAGCTGTTGTTTTTGATTTTGAAAATCACAACAACCCACAACAAGAATTAAACTTTCCAAGAATGAAGCTGTGCTGGGTAAACAATGTCCTCGACCCTGGCAGTGATTGTGTTCCTGAGATTGGCTGCAGTGTCTACCCGAGACATTGCAGACATGTTCATGGAAGAAAGACATTTGCTATCATCATGTCGGAGTGTTCACGGATAGCAAGTTGGCCCGTGAGTGGATGAGATTTTACATCTGTGTAATCAACAGAGTTCAGAAAATTAGGAAGTCATCTCTTATCAAATATTGTGATTACGTCCTTCACATAAATTAATTCATATCCGTTTTTAAAAGACGTGAAAGCATCAACACATTATCGCCAACTACTGACTTATGTCCTCAACTACCTGCTCGCTCATTAGGATCGATTCCAGGAAACTTTGATCATCAGCAGCTGTTAAAGTCAGAATTCTGAGTTTATAGGAGTCAAGTGAGAGAACCTCCGTCCAGGCCTGGATCCATCACCAGTACTGTAGCTTTAACAGTCAGTTCTCCTGCTGGCTGCTTTTCACTAGATGCTTCAGGATGTAGTCTTTGTTAGAATCAGGATCCAGTAATATTTTTTCACACATACGTGAATAAACTCTCAGCCTTGCAGGGTACAGCATCCTGTATTTCACACCTTGGCATTAATGTTGTTTTTGCAGCCAAATGAGTTTTAGTTTAAGATTTTGGAACAAAAATTATTTAAGTTTCAGTCATTTTTATGTATTTTAGTTTCAGTCGACAAAAACTTAAACGAGTTTTTGTCTAGTTTTACTGTAAAAAAAAAAAAAACACCAAAGAACAACAAATGTTTTTACTTTAACAATAAAAAAAAAAAAAAGACAACCCTGCTGAGCTTAAAGCGACTGTCAAGTCTTTTTCTACGTGAACGCTGGTTTGACTTGAAAACCCCGGAGAAGAGACGGACACAGGTTTTAACTCAGCTTCTTTTGTTTTTATTTATTTCCAGCTTGTGTTTCTTTTTAGTAGCCGTTAGCGGTTAGCAGCAGCAGGTCGAAAACCTTAAAGGATAAATGTAAACACAAACATTCCATCCATTATCCAACTTTCAAATTGTACCATTTTATCAATGACGTGCTCTAAATGTAATGTTCTTTCTCAATCTCAACTGTCCAATCAGGTCACTTTCTAACCAATCTCTAATGAGTTGGTTAAAAAAGATCACATTTTAATGAATAAATTAAGATCCACAACTCTCCAAACAGTCCAGTGAATCACAGATCGTTCCTGCTGAACCTTCAGTGACATTTTAATCCAGAAACCTGTACAAACTTTACATTTTTTAGAAGCTATTTTTGGAGAACTAACTCTTCTTCAAATCATTTCCGGCAGGCTATACGCTCGAGTGCGCAATGCTGCCCTCCACAGGTAGACCAAAGGTTGACATTAGATCCTTGAAAAAAGGCCAGTGCGGCGCAGATAAAAAAGAACGGCTTCTCCAACTTGTTTTTCTACTGAAAATAACAACGACTTGAGTGAAAAAATGGTTAACCCTGTGTCTGCCAACTGAACAAAAAGCGTTTCCACACTCACACAGCCCACTAGGATGTTTGCCGACTAATTTGAAACTCTCCGCCAGGGCGCAGTGCCCAAGTCACCAGTAATGTCTTTGTTCTCCCTTTAGATTCGCTCACTAAACATGTGTAAAAGCCACTGAGTTGACATTAGTGATTTTATTTAAGATTTTTTCCCTTACACACCTGGCGGTCGACTGGTTGGGCATACCCGGGTTAAATAACCAGGGGAAGATGAGACACAGTTGAAAACATCAGGGAGAGACACCTGGAGCCAGGTGTGCTGAATTAGAGCAGAGGACAGGATCGGGAGGGAGGAAACGTTCCAGAACGGAGGAGGTTTATGGTTCATGGTTTATCCCCTTTTTTAACTACAGAACTACAAACATGGCGGACACACTGTCATCTCTGTTCTCTGATTGGATAAGACGTTAAATAGCCTGTTAATTGGCGAGCCACTTCACCCCCAAAATATCTCTCCATGTCACTGCTGGTGATTTTAAGGTGGTTTCCAGTCATCAGACTGAGGTTTTTTGGTCAGTTTTGATGATAAATAAAAATAAAACAGAGATGTTTAAACTCCTTCAGTGACAGAAACAGTGACATTCTGGAAGAGGAAGTGAAACTTTTTATGACCAGTTTCTAAAACATTTTACGTCTTTAAAATCTTTTCTTTAAGATGTTGAGTCTAAATTTACTAAAGTTTCTGTTTGTTAATGACACATATGATCTCACACGGCTTCACACGATTGGTTGGTTTTAACTCAATAGAATCATCTGGTAAATGTTTGGAATGTCCAGCTCTAGTGTGTGTGTGGGTGTGTGTTTGTCATACACAACGTGTCTGTGTGTTTGTGAATAGATGTGTGTGTTAGCAGGTTCATCAAACACAATGGTCCTCATTCATTACAGCTGCACACACACACGGTGTAAACTTTAGTCATGTTATAAACACACCGAAGGCTGCGTGGTATTTATGTAGAGAGTGTGTGTGTGTCCTTTTAAAGGGCCCATCTCATGCAAAATGGACTTTCCAGAGTTTTCTACCTTGTAAGTGTGTGTGTGTGTGTGTGTGTGTGTGTGTGTGTGTGTGTGTGTGTGTGTGTGTGTGTGTGTGTGTGTGTGTGTGTGTGTGTGTGTGTGTGATGTCCGGGCCTTGTATGTGTGTGTATGTGTGTGTGTTTGTGTGTGTGTGTGTGTGTGATGTCCGGGCCTTGTATGTGTGTGTATGTGTGTGTGTTTGTGTGTGTGTGTGTGATGTCCGGGCCTTGTATATGTGTGTGTGTGTGTATATGTGTGTGTGTGTGTGTGTGTGTGTGTGTGTGTGTGTGATGTCCGGGCCTTGTATGTGTGTCTGTGTGTGTGTGTGTGTGTGTGTGTGTGTGTGTGTGTGTGTGTGTGTGTGTGTGTGTGTGTGTGTGTGTGTGATGTCCGGGCCTTGTATGTGTGTGTGTGTGTGTGTGTGTGTGTGTGTGTGTGTGTGTGTGTGTGTGTGTGTGTGATGTCCGGGCCTTGTATGTGTGTGTGTGTGTGTGTGTGTGTGATGTCCGGGCCTTGTATGTGTGTGTGTGTGTGTGTGTGTGTGTGTGTGTGTGTGTGTGTGTGTGTCTTTCTAGATTGATTTAGCCCGTTTTTCTGTGGATTTCTGGAACGCTCAGGCAAAACAACCAATGAGCAGATGTCTAAAGTATGACAAAGCATTTGACGTAGCCACGCCCCCCTCCCTCCTCACCACTCACCCGCCTCCACTCCGGCCTTACGCCCTCACAAACTCGCTTTCAACGTCCAATATACAGGCTGGTTCGCTGCTCTGCGTCTTTTTTATTTTCTTGCTTTTTTGATGAATCGACATGAAAAAATCTTATTTCAGACGCTACCAAACCGCTACGCACGGGTTTACGCCTGCCTTCCCCCTCCCGCTCAGAGATGGGCGGAGGAATAGCGGCTCAGTGAGAGCAGAGGGCGGAGCTTGTACTTTCTCAGGACGGGCGGGGGGATGAGCGATACCCGGCCTTTCATAGTTCCAGGTCTGTGACTGCGCTCCACCAAATCAATATTCATAACTATGGTGTAATGCATGTTGTAAACGTGTGTGTGTGCAGAGGATACAATGTGAGGAAGTTATTATGCATGAGATGGACCCTTTAAAATGAGAAAAGTTACAGTTTGATGCAGAATTACCGTATTGTCCGCACCGCATTATAAGGCACTACAGTAAAGGCTGGGGTTACGTTATGCATCCACTAAATGGTGCTGCGCTAAAGGGAATGTAAAAAAAAAAACAGTCAGATAGGTCAGTCAAACTTTATTAACAATTACAAAACAAAATGAATAAACAGCTGTTTTATTATTTTCTTAGTATTTTCGTGACACAGTTTTTCTTCCATTGGAGATAAACTCTGTTTAGTCTTCTTTACTTGGCTGCAGCGCGTCCTCTTGCTTCCTCCACTTCCTCACCATTGATTCATTGATGTTAAACTCTCTCGCTGCGGCTCTACGTGTCCTACTGCGTGACCGATCGCCTTGAGTTTAAACTCTGTGGTGTAACAGTGTCTCTTGGTAGGAGCCATTTCCGGGTCTTTACACAAACACACAAATGGAAATAGGTGCATTCGAGATGACACAGGTGGACGCAGTTCTGATCAGCGCAGATCGGTGCGCAATGCATGCCGGTCAGAACTGCGTCCGCCTGTGTCATCTCGAACACACCTAATGAGACGCCCTTTCATATATCCCAGCATGTACCGCGCACTACTTCTTCTACTGGGGAAATGGAGTCGGTGGCTGCTTACCGCAGTTGCGACACATGTTGTGGCTCAATATTAATCCATATACCGTAAAGTCACGGCTATAAGGCGCACCTAAAAGTCTCAAATATTCTTCAAAATGAGCGGTGTGCCTTTTCGTGCGGTGCGTCTTGTGTGTGAGAAAAGGCAGACCTAAAAGAAAACGCGGTGCCCGCGAGGCGGACCTGAAAGAAAAGGCATGAGAACGTTAAAGAGTGAAGTGTGAGCGGCGTGGGAGCGATGGATGACCGAAGGGTGGAAGGCAGCGCCGGGCGAGTTACGCTACAGTTTGCCAATGGATTGTAGATGCTTGGACTAACGTGTCTGCTGGTACTGTTATCCGAGCTTTCTCAAAAGCTGGTATCCTTTCTGAGGAGCCGCACAGTACAGACAGTGACTTTGACAACGAGGAGCGAAGTGGACCTGCTCTGAAACAGAGGATGAGGACTTTGATGGATTTGAATAAAGACTATTACCGGTAATGTGTTTGTTTAGTATCGTTACTACTTAAATAAAACACAACCAAACTCAGTTTTGCTCCCGATCTATTTTTTAATACACACATTTGCATGCTTGTGTGTGTGTTGTTGTAAGGCGGTGTGTGACTGAGGCTGCGCCTTTTCATACGGTGCGCCTAATGGTCGTGAAATTACGGTATAAGGCGCTCCGGGTTAAAAGGCGCATCGTGGACTTTAGAGAAAATTTAAGGTGCGCCTTATAGTGCGGAAAATACGGTAAAACCAGTAATTGGAGCGTTGTGACATGGTGCATTATCCTTCTGGAAGTACCCATCAGAGAATGGGTACATGGTGGGCACGGAGGGACGGACATGGTCAGAAACAATGTTCAGGTAGCCTGTGGCATTTAAACGATGCCTAATTGGCACTAAAATAAAACCATCTCCCACACCGTTCCACCACCAGCCTGCATGATGGATCCATGTTCTCATTCTGATTCCACCGTTTAAATCCAGACTCATCAGACCAGGAAACATGGTTCCAGTCTCTTCACTTTTTAAGCTTGTTTTTTTTGTAGTGGAGATGAGTGGGTACCTGGTGGGTCTTCATCCACCTTAAGGTTGTGCATGCTGTGGCTTCATAAATGCTTCACTGCATTCCTCGGTTTTAACGACTGGTTATTTTAGTTAACGTTGCTCTTCTATCGGCTTGAATCACTCGTAGGGACGGGGTCCGAGAACCGTTTTTTTTTCGGAACTGTTTCTGCGGCCGTCATTTTACCCGGATAAGCACTAGTCCAAACGGATCTGTTTCCGGTTCCGCCCCCTCACTCACGATGGGGTGATGAGCACGTGCGCTGCTGCTGCTTCACACAAAGTTTCATTTTGAAGCCGAGGGACGTGTAATGGCAGAACGTCCAAAAAGATCTCGAGTTTGTCTTTATTTTTACCCAAATCGATGCCGACGACACACGTTGTTCTAAAGTGCAATAAAGTATTTTCATTTAAAGGTGGAACCACAAGAAATTTGTCCAAATACGGTACCAAAATATACAGCATTGAGACTGAAAGTTGCACCGTGTTTGACGTGCGCGTTGAAGCAGCTCCGACTCCGATGCGACAGGCATGCTAATAAATTACTGCACCAACACATTAGAAAACACACGTGTTCTAGGTTTTATTATAAAAAAAATTGATGACAAAAATTGTATTGATGACAAAGTGCAAACATTTTTAATTATTAATCAATCGGCGCGGTCATGGTGAACGCACAGATAAAACAAACACACGTTATCGTCATCAATCAAACCCATCAGCTGCTCTAAACCTCCATCAAACACACCAGGTTCATGTTCCTAACCGTCAGAGTCACTTTCTGTGCCGTGCGGATCCTCAGAAAGGATGCCGGCTTTTGTGAAAGAGCGAACAACAGTGCCAGCAGACATGTTAGCCCAAGTATGTACAATCCATTTACAAGTGCCTATACCAGCCTGTCAATGCCTGATCCCGTCAGACCTCAGAAGCTAAGCATGCTGGGCCTGGGCTGTACTTGGATGGGAGACCGCTGGAACCACAGGTGCCACAGTGGGACGGATGTTGAGATTAAATTGTCGCTGTGTTTCTGGGCAAGACACTTAACCACATCTAGACTGGGTGGTGTGTGTATTGGTGATGGTCAGAGGGGCTGATGGCTTCTGTCAGTGTGCTCCAGGGTTACTATGGTTACAATAGCAGGTTACCATCACCTGGTATGGAGTGAATGAATGATGTACGTGTGAAGCGTCTTTGAGCGTCCTGGAAAAACGCTATAAAAGTACACTGTAATATTTTTAGTAACTTGCTCAGCGCTGCCTTCCTCTCAGTGAAACTGTGGTTTCCATCTGTCTTACACACACACACACACACACACACACAACACTCTACAGGGTGTGTCGCACACTATGAAGAAAATCTAAGACTTTTGTATGCACATTATTTTGTGGGCATACCAGCCTGTCAATGCCTGATCCCGTCAGTACTTGGATGGGAGACCGCCGGAACTCCAGGTGCCACGGTGGGACGGCTGTAGAGATTAAATTGCCGTTGTGTCCCTGGGCAAGACACTTCATCCACGTTGCATAGTCTGAATGGTGTGTGTGTGATTGGTTGGTGATGGTCAGAGGGGCCGATGGTGGAAAATGTCAGCCTCGCTTCTGTCAGTCTGCTCCAGAACAGATGTGGGTACAACAGTAGCTTACCATCACCTGGTTTGGAGGGAATGAATGATGAATATGAGAAGTGTCTTTGAGAAACCTGAAAAGCACAGAATCTACTTTAATGATCCCACACATCACACCATCCATCAGCTCCCTGATCAAAAAGGCCCAGCAGAGGATGTACTTTCTGCGGCAGTTGAAGAAAGCCAAGCTGCCCGCCCAGATGTTGGTACAGTTTTACACAGCCATCATCGAGTCCATCCTCACCTCCTCCATCACCGTGTGGTACGCTGGAGCCACAGCCAGGGACAAACACAGACTGCAGCGCATTGTGCGCTCAGCAGAGAAGGTGATCGGCTGCAGCCTTCCATCTCTCGAAGACCTGTACGTCTCCAGGACTCGGGGGCGTGCAGGTCGGATAGCAGCTGACCCTTCCCACCCTGGACATGGACTTTTTGAGCGACTCCCTTCGAGCAGGAGGCTCCGGTCCATTCGGACCAGAACGTCCCGCCACAAAAACAGCTTCTTCCCTTCTGCCGTTAGTCTAATTAATACTTTATAACCTGAACCCCACATCTCTTAGTCACCTCCCTCTTGTCACTTTACTATCTTTATTATTTTCTATTATTTTCTATGACATTGCACTACTTTTCTTTTTCTTCTGAGCACTCTGTTTTGTTAAAATTATTATTATTATTATTTTATATTTTTGCACACCTGTATCAAAACAAGTTCCTAGTCTCTGATATTTTTCACTGACATGGCAATAAAAGCATTCTGATTCTGACATGGGAAATTTGTGTGTCACAGCAACAACTTCCTATCTGCTAAGTGAGTCGTTGTAGAGCCCAATCACGTACGGAAAGAAAGACCTCCGGTAACGAGATGTTCTCGAGCGGAGCTGTCTGAGCCTCTTGGAGAAGGAGCTCCGCTGTTCGTCCAGGAGTGGGTAGAGAGGATGGTCATGATTGTCCATGATGGACAAAAGTTTGTTCAGTGACCTCCTCTCCACCACTGCCTCAAGTGAGTCCTGTTTGCTGCCAATGACAGAGCCAGCCAGTCTGATTAGTTTATTCAGTCTGTTGGTGTCACTGGCTGTGATGCTGCTCCTCCAGCAGATGACAGAGAAGAACAAGGAGCTGACCACCACAGACTGGTAGAAGGTCTCCAGGATCTTGCAGCACACATTGAAGGACCTCAGCTTCCTTAGAAAGTAAAGTCGGCTGCAGGTCTTCTTGTTGCTCCTCCAGTTCAGTCTACTGTCGATGGTCACTCCCAGGTATCTGTACTCCTCCACCACCTCTACATCCCATATATATATATAATGCACCATTATTATTATTATGGTCGTGGAATATGATAATTAGATGTTCATAAATTTATTGAATAATTTAGAACTACATCTAGTTATTTTCATCAGTCCGTTCATCCATAACGTTTTGTAAACGTAATTATCTCCCAAACCAGAGGAGGTATTTTACAGCACCTGACTGTAGCCGCTGGGAGCTCCACATGTCTGACTAAAGAGAAGAAGAAGAACACCGTTATAAGAATTAGAATCTACTTTAATGATCCCATACATGGGAAATTTGTGTGTCACAGCAACAACTTCCTATCTGCTAAGTGTTATCTACTGCTAAGAGAGTAGATAGCAGATAGGAATCTACTCACTTTGATACTTATGATTTGATACTTATTTATTTAATAGTATCAAATAAATAAGAGGTTCTCATCTTGCAGCTATCTGAGAAACTTCACATTTCGCAACTGATCACGTACGGAAAGAAAGACCTCCGGTAACGAGATGTTCTCGAGCGGAGCTGTCTGAGCCTCTTGGAGAAGGAGCTCCGCTGTTCGTCCAGGAGTGGGTAGAGAGGATGGTCATGATTGTCCATGATGGACAAAAGTTTATTAGTCCCTCAATGGGGAAATTACTTTACTGGATTACACCACAGCTGGCAGCCATGACTGACCAATGGTGAGAGTAACGAGGGGGTTAGGAGTCTGCTCCAGGGGCACCCACGTGGCTCAGTGGGATTAGAACTGGCTTCTCCCGGTCCAAGAACCAACACTCTACCTCTGAGCTAATGCCTCCCACAGAGGAGCCAATGACCTGAGTTGGTGGTTCAGCAGCTGTGTCTGTCACGATGTGGGTGCAGAAGCAGGAAGAAGACCCTAAAGCAGGACATTAAAGAGTATTTATTAAGTAAAGGATTCCAGTAAAACTGTAGAGGAAAACATACGGTTCAGGTGAACGTCTCATGATCAAAGTTAAACAAGCATGTCTTGGTCAGGCAGCCAGGAAGACCTGGCTGGAAGGAGGGATAACCCGACGATGAAGGAAAGGCAGACTGCCTTTAAATAGGCAGCAGGACAATCACCATCAGGTGTCCTGAATCAGAGAGATGAGGGAAGGTCCCAGGCTGCCTCTGGTGGTGAGCGAGGGAACCATGACAGTGTCGCTGAGGAGAGAAAACCCGGTAGCCACGTGGAGGCTTGCGTTTAGTAAAACGCTTCTTCCTCACCGGTAATGTTTATTACCCAGCTACGAGGAGGCCCTGAGGTGGTCGCTGATCGTGGACGGCTGACACAACCTGCCTAGCAGCTTCTGACTTGGCGAGCCGTGCTTCTAATGTACTAGTGTCTATACAAATTGAACCTCGTTAGAAATATTCTTTTTAACTAGAGACAGTTCCTTTCAGTTCAAGGTTAGACTGTACACTCCCTGTCTGGAACAGAAGTGTGTAATCCAACTGATGAATTTGTTACAGGTCACCAAGTGACCCCAGGTGAGAACCACCGTCTCTCATTAACCAGAGAAGATGATTGGTTATGCCTACCAACGATGCTTCTGGATACCTGAATATACCCACGGGGATCAATAAAGTATCTATCATCCATCCAATCTGATAAAATAAATGAAACACAAACCCAGCAGCAACACTGAGAGGAAACCAGATAACTGTGTGTGTATCTGTGTGTGTGTATCTGTGTGTGTGTGTGTGTGTGTGTGTGTGTGTGTGTGTGTGTGTGTGTGTGATGCCCGGTTTTAAACAGTAAGGCATTCTTTAAAAGCAGACCAAAGGTCATTCAGCTTTATTTTTGTTCCAAACAGGGTGTAAATGTAAATCAGGATGTGTGGAAACCCCCACGTTCTCACCCCGGTGGACACCCACACCAAACATCTACATGCTTTCTAAACTACTGTTTTGACTTGCAAAGCAGAATAGAGGAAGTCTCACCACACGATGAGCGACAGACCAGATAAAAGCAGTGGTACACAGATGGATCCCTCACACACCTCCAAACCACCTGCAGAACCGGACCAGCTCTCCTCCAGGAGGATAAGTCCAGGTGGGTCTTCCTGCTGTGTCAGATGTTTCATGGTTTCTAACAGATGTTTGTTCCAGGTGAGGATGTTGCTCTGGATCTTCTCTCTGATTCTTCTCTCCTCTGGACAAGAACTCCATCATTTCCCAGAAAACTGTATGTTTGTAGCTTTTTTTATTCATCTAAGCGTGTTTTACAGCCTGGTGTTGATCCGTGTTGTTCTGCAGTCGTAGTGGCAGAGTTTAACCAAGATGAGGCGGTCACACTGACGTGCTCCACCACCAGCTCAGACCCAGTTACCTGGAAGCAGGATGGAGAACCGGTGGAGCTGGATGAAATGACCGAGCTGGAGGGAAATGTTCTGAGGGTCTCCCGTGTGGAGTCCCCCATGCTGGGGAACTACAGCTGCTGGAGGGGCGACAGGATCCTGTCTCACACCTACCTGCTGATGAAAACTGACGAAGATGACTTTGGTGAGTTATTTTATTTACATCAGACTGATCGTCACAGACTCAGATTATTTTAATCTTGATGATCATAGACATTTATAAACATCACACACATCACCAGGTCTTCAGATCCAGACAGGACTTGGCTGGAGACCCTCTGAGTGCCAAATAGGAAGTCTGGAACCTGGTTCCAAAAAGTCTCTACTAAAAAAATGTCAGCCGTTAATCAGTCCTATTGTTGTCATGGAAACCTTTCTGGTTACCTTGGGTAGTTCTTGTTGTTGTTCCGTTCCGTCGTCTGACGCTTTTTTGGAGCCGGGTCGTGGGGTAACAGCCTCAGACGGGAACCCCAGGCTTCTCTCACCCCGGCTGCATCCTCCATCTCACCCAGAAGGATCCCGAGTTGTTTCCCGGCCTGCTGTGTGACATAGTCTCTCCAGCGGGTCTGGGGTCTGCCTCTTGGTCTCCTCCTCTTGGTCTCAATGCTGTTTTTAGTCACTTCGTAGCATAAATTATTCAAATTAATAACCGGCCAATCAGACGTGTGATTAAAGAAAATAGTGAATGTGATTGGTTTGATTAACAGATGTTTTATTGATAATAGTTTTGGGATCAAGTCGATTCTAATTAACTCGTATTTGTCAAAAATTAAACAAGACCACAATGTAACAATGTAATTAATTCAGCTTCTAAACCGTCCTTCTTTAACGGGGTGGTGGACCCTATCCCGGCCAATTCAAGGCGAGAGGCAGGATGCACCCTGAACACCAATTATCCTAACATGCATGTTTTTAGAGGGTGGGAGGAAACCAGAGCAAACCCTTACATACACAGGGAGAACATGCAAACTCTACACAGAAAGGAGCGGTTTGTCACCGAGCTCCTCCCGGATGGCAGAACTCCAATGTCGGAGAAGAGCCCAGCCACCCAGCAGAGGAAGCTCATTTTGGCTGCTTGTATCTATGATCTCATTCTTTCGGTCACCACGCACAGCTGGTTACCATGGTGAGGGTGGGAACGTAGATCCTGGTTACCATGGTGAGGATGGGAACGTAGATCCTGGTTACCATGGTGAGGGTAGGAACATAGATCCTGGTTACCATGGTGAGGGTGGGAACGTAGATCCTGGTTACCATGGTGAGGGTAGGAACGTAGATCCTGGTTACCATGGTGGGGGTAGGAACGTAGATCCTGGTTACCATGGTGAGGGTGGGAACATAGATCCTGGTTACCATGGTGAGGGTAGGAACGTAGATCCTGGTTACCATGGTGAGGGTAGGAACATAGATCCTGGTTACCATGGTGAGGGTAGTAACATAGATCCTTGTTACCATGGTGAGGGTAGGAACGTAGATCCTGGTTACCATGGTGAGGGTAGGAACGTAGATCCTGGTTACCACGGTGAGGGTAAGAACGTAGATCCTGGTTACCACGGTGAGGGTAGGAACATAGATCCTGGTTACCATGGTGAGGGTAGGAACGTAGATCCTGGTTACCATGGAGAGGGTAGGAACGTAGATCCTGGTTACCATGGTGAGGTTACCATGGACCCACCATGGTAACCAGGATCTACGTTCCTACCCTCACCATGGTAACCAGTGTGGGTGTTGACCAACAGAATAAGATCGCGGATACAAGCAGCCTAAATGTTCTTCCTCTGTAGTGTGGGTGGGCTCTGAGTCAGAGATAGAGAGAGGAGTTCTCCCATCCGGGCGGAGCTCGTAGTTTTGTTTTATTGAAAATAATCCAGCTTTTTTTTTTCCAGCAAAATTGTTGTTTAGAAACTCTCTGGTTAGAAATAATTTAACAAAAGGTGAAAATTTAATTTGTTCCTTCAGAGTCTGAGATTAATTAATAAAAAAAAGTTTTGGGTTTAAAAACCTAACTGATGTGAGAGTGAAACACGGTTTGTGTCATGATTAGGAAATATGATTACGATTGTTTTTTCAATAATAAAATGTCTTATCAAATAATACTTTTAAAAAGGGAGTAAAGCATCTGATTTAACCAATAATCAAACAAAAGAATCAATAGTGTTAGTGAGAGAGTCATTTTTTATTTGGAGCTAGTATCTCACATTTTTTACAGCAGTTTATTCATAAATTTACATCCATTAAAAGGGCTGGCGGTGGCACAGCGGTTACTAAAGTGTCCTCGTAGCAAGAAGGTTGGGTTTTGAGTCCCAGTTTCCTCCCATACACACAGCCCAGTAAAAGTTTGTTAACGCTGGACTGACGCTGCTTCACCAGCGTGGCACTGGTGAGGACTAAACGCTGCTCGAACTTTGATGAAGCGGTTGTAAACGTTTTACGAGTGGGCACGGTGCAGCTGGAACGATGTCGGGTGTTGGAGCATCGATCCAAGGCAGTGATGAACTTTGGTTTGGCGTTATCATCGAGGTCATGGAGCGGTTCACCGGTCATTACCGTTAAAGCAACGCGGCTTCGGGGGTGTACCGCTAAGCCAACGCTTAATTTGGCCCCTGTTCCTAATGTTTAAGGAACACTGTTTAATGTTTAAGTTCAGGTGGTCTGATTGGCCCTCACTCAGCCAATCACACAGATTCCACCTTCAAAAAGCTCGTTCCTGAGGAGCAAGGTAGTTACCATGCCAACGCAGATTGGACCTTTAAATAGATTAGATTCAACATGTCGCTGTTCAAAAGGTAGAAAATACCAATTGATTTTTTTCATTTCAGTTCATCATGAAGTTTGTTTCTTTTTAAATCAAACATTTTCCCTTAAGTTCTATATTTTTATTGCTTTGTTTTTTTTGCCAACCTTATTTTGTTCTGTACAGTTTGATTGGATGTAAAAAATACTATTATACATCCTGTGCCATGGTTGATGGTGATGTGTGAACTAGGGCCCAAATGCAATGCCAGTTTTTACCGTGTTTATTGGAGGCAATGAAGAACCAAAAAGAACTGTGGGGGGGGGGGCAATGGTGGCGCGTCACCGTGCGCTGCCAGGGTCCGGACTTTCACGCCGCAGGATTCTCCTGGGTAAGTCCATCGATGGCGGATCACTGTGCCCTGCCAAGGGCTGGACATCCACCGAGCAGAATCCGCTGCTACGCGAGTTGCCTGGATAAATCCAAAAGAGTCGTCCTTAGAATCATGAGTCCAACCGGGGCATAGGAATAGATGGTGCATCGCTGTGCGCTGCCAGGGTCCAGAATTCCAGACAGTATAATCCACGGCTGTGCGGTTCTCCTGGGAGAGCTCTCCTCGAGAGACGACGAAAGCCCCCTTCACTTCATCGGAGGCTGGATAAAGCGGGTAAAACATTCCTTCTTGAATGACCACAAGGAGACCCGTCGAGGGACACCGAGCAGACCAGAGGGATGGAGCTCGACTGGGTGACGAAGGGGACCAGGTGTAGAAGCTCCGCAGGATGATGGGGAACCAGAAGGAGGAAGCTCAGCCAGAAGGCAGGGTGCACCAGGAGCCAAGGGTAAGAGCTCAGCAGGATGAGGATCAGAGCTGTGCAGCTCAACAGGAAGGCAGGGTGCACCAGGAGCCAAAGGGAATGTAGTGGATCCAGACGAATGCTCCAGCAGGGAAGAGAGGGACACCAGGGGTTGAAGAGTCCAAAGGAAAATAAGGTACACCTGTGGATCGGGACGAGGTGTGCCAAACTAGGGCTGAGGTTAGAATAGGAGGGAAGGAGCGGTCCAGATCAGAGGGGGATCATGACATCCTGTTCTTCTCTAACAGGCGACTTACTCAAGTGTCGGGCGAAATCATACGACTGCAACTTTACGTGCCACTGGAAGGACCCGAAGTACACGGCCGTACGCCTGGGACTCGGCGTTCACTGGTAGGAAACACTCATAATAAACAGCTCATTCAGGTCTGAGGTTTACAGACTGAAGACCAGCGGCCTCGTTTATAAAAACCAGCATGAATCTGAAGGTTATCATTTTTTTTTTTTGCTAAGTTTACGCACCTTGCTTTTAGCATCCATGGCTTTAATTAAACCCGTCTCCTCCTTCACCCGACCCCTACGATCCCTCCTGCAGGTGGCGAGTCCGCTGGAAGGGCGGCCCATGTCCCCTGTTCGGGCTGAGCCCGGCCGGGCCCCATAGGTAAAAGCCCGGCCACCAGCCACTCGCTCTTGTGCCCCACCCTCGGGCCGAGCTCCAAAGGAGGGCCCCGGTGACCCGCGTCCGTGCAAGGGACTGCATCGGTTCGTCGTGGTAAAGAGAGAACTGAGCCGAAAAGCAAAGCTCTCGATTTACAAGTCGATCTACGTTCCTTCCCTCACCGTGGTAACCAGGATCTACGTTCCAACCCTCACCATGGTAACCAGGATCTACGTTCCTTCCCTCACCGTGGTAACCAGGATCTACGTTCCAACCCTCACCATGGTAACCAGGATCTACGTTCCTACCCTCACCATGGTAACCAGGATCTACGTTCCTACCCTCACCATGGTAACCAGGATCTACGTTCCTACCCTCACCATGGTAACCAGGATCTACGTTCCTTCCCTCACCGTGGTAACCAGGATCTACGTTCCAACCCTCACCATGGTAACCAGGATCTACGTTCCTACCCTCACCATGGTAACCAGGATCTACGTTCCTACCCTCACCATGGTAACCAGGATCTATGTTCCTTCCCTCACCGTGGTAACCAGGATCTACATTCCTACCCTCACCTCTGGTCACCAGCTATGGGTGATGACTGAAAGAATGAGATTGTGGGTACAAGCGGCCGAAATGAGCTTCCTCCACAGGGTGGCTGGACTCTCACTCAGAGATCGGGTGAGGAGCTCTGCCATCTGGGAGGAGCTCGGTGTCGAGCCGCTCCTCCTCCAGGCCGAGAGGAGCCAGATGGGGTGGTTCGGGCATCTGGTCAGGATGCCCCCCGAGCGCCTCGCGGGCGAGGTGTTTCGGGCACATCCCACCGGGAGGAGACCAAGGGGCAGACCCCGGACCTGCCGGAGAGACTATGTCTCACAGCTGGCCGGGGAGAGACTTGGGATCCTTCCAGGTGAGCTAGAGGATGCAGCCGGGGAGAGAGAGGCCTGGGCTGCCCGTTTGAGGCTGTTGCCCCCACGACCCGACCCCGGAACAAGCGGAAGATGACGGAACGGAACGGCTTTATTAAAACCTCCCGTTCCAATGAGCCGATGCAGCCTGCTAGTACACGTGAACAGTAGCGAGGTGTCTCCTTTCTGCAGCCGTAGTGGCGTCGTCCACTACCGAGAGTTGGACTACGGCAACTCTTTGACTGACACACATTAATCTGCCAGTGAATTACAAACCTTAAAGAGGTCCTGTAATTTACCGAATCTGAACGAATCTTAGAGATGAATTAATTGGGGATAAAATTATATATATTTTTTAAAGCTCAGCATCTGGTATTCCCAGGCGGTCTCCCATCCAAGTACTGACCAGGCCCAACCCTACTTAGATCAGACCAGATCGGGCGTCTTCAGGGTGGTATGGCCGTAACTGGGGATAAAATGATTACTTATTGGTGCACCTGCTGCTCGCAGCGTTCAGATTCCACCGAGTCAGCGTCACAGTGCTATCCAGATGATGAGCAGAGGTTGGTTTATTTCATCAGAATTCCATGAGGATCTCCAAAGCGTATGGAAGGTATCATAAGCAGATCCCAGAAGCACCCTACTTGGCTTCTCTCGACCCCGAGGAGAAACACCTTTACTCCTAGCCCCTCCTGGATGGCAGAGCTCTACCCTCTATCTCTGAGTGAGAGCCCAGCCACCCTGCAGAGCAAGATCATTTCAGCCGCTTGTAAGTGCGGCCTTGTTCTTTTGGTCACCTCCAAAAGAAGGAGGTGACCCTCACCATGGTTCCTACCATGGTGAGGGTAGGAACGTACCAAGTCAATACTCGGTACGTCGGATTCGGTAAATTGAGCACCCACTTTAATGTAGTGGGAAAGTGTCACGAGGTGGTGAAGGTGGAGATGTAGGACCCAGAAGCAGAGACAGTTTTTTCAGTCTATAGCAGTTAATCAGTGGTTAGGGAAGAGGGGTAAGCATGTGCAGCCTGGAAGCTGACCTTGGCAGGCTTGTTGCATCCTAGGCAGGCTTAGCAGGACCAGACAGAGGAGCCATCGGATGGGAAACAAGAGGCTGAGGGACCAGACGTGGATGGACACCATCATGGCTGCAGCAGAAGAGAAGAACATGATGATCTGATGAACACCAGGGATTAAGTAACCAGGAGGAAGACGAGACACAGGTGGAGACATCAGAGAGAAGCAACTGAGACCAGATGTGCTGAATTAGGGCGGGATTGGAAGGAAGGACGATCATGACAAAAACATGTATCCACACACTAAGAATCCATGTCAGCTAATGAGGCGTTAAAATAATTCCCAGCTCGATGTTTTAAAAATTTAAATAATAGTGATTTTTATTTGAAGGATGTGAAGTTTTGCTTCGCGACGGGTCGACCGCACACGTTTTTAAAATGAGTTCAAACATGATGATTAAAAATGTTCATTTATCTTAATTAACAATCTGTTCTTATGTACGGTCCTACTCTGACATGTGTGTTTTCTAGTTGATTCTTCTCTGCTTCAAATGCTTCATTTCACTGTCTTCACTTCATCTTCTGTCCACAAGTCTCCTCTTTTACTCACGTCTCACCATTTAGCAGATTCTGTCTTTGTTTAGAGTTAAAGAGCCCATCTCATGTAAAATAACTCCCTCACATTGTATCCTCTGCACACACATACACACATTTACAACATGCATTACACCATAGTTATGAAAATATATTGATTTGGTGGAGCGCAGTCACAGACCCGGAAATATAAAGGGCCAGTTATCGCTTATCCCCCCCGCCCGTCCTGAGAAAGTACAAGCTCCGCCCTCTGCTCTCACTGAGCCGCTATTCCTCCGCCCATCTCTGAGCGGGAGGGGGAAGGCAGGCGTAAACCCGTGCGTAGCTACAAAAAGAAAATAAAAAAGACGCAGAGCAGCGAACCAGCCTGTATATCGAACGTTGAAAGCCAGTTTGTGAGGGCGTAAGGCCGGAGTGGAGGCGGGTGAGGAGGGCGGGCGGGTGGTGAGGAGGGAGGGGGGCGTGGCTACGTCAAATGCGTCATACTTTAGACATCTGCTCATTGGTTGTTTTGTCTGAGCGTTCCAGAAATCCACAGAAAAACGGGCTAAATCAATCTAGAAAGACACACACACACACACACACACACACACACACACACACACACACACACACACACACACACACACACACACACACACACACACACACACACACACACACATATACAAAGCCCGGACATCACACTTACAAGGTAGAAAACTCTGGAAAGTCCATTTTGCATGACTTTAAAGGGCCCATCCCTTTAAAGTCCACCATCTTTATAAACTGATCAATTCTTGTAGATTCTACATGAAGGGTGTCAAACTCAGGTCCTGGAGGGCCGGTGTCCCTGCAGGTTTTCTGTGTTCTTGCATCTACACACCTGATCCAGGTTAATGAGTCATTGTGCCAAATTTGATTGGCTGTTGATTTCACTTCATGTGCATCAGCTATTGAACCAGAAAAACATAGAAACCCTTCAGGACACCGGCCCTCGAGGACCAGAGATTGACACCCTGACTGTAGAAGTTGCCATACGGTTAAATTTGGACGTACAGACGCTTCGTGAACGAGACCGTTGGACTTGAATTGAGTTTGAAGATGTTTGGCCTCTCATCCAAGATGTTTGATCAGTTCTAAAGTAACCCGGATGAAGCAGGTGGAGAAAAACTAATGTCAATAATTCCTAAAAGCTCTAAAGGTTTGAAGATGTTCATGGTTCGGCTGCTTCGGAGTTTGTTTTTAACAATTAAAAAAAAAATCATTAACCTTCATCGCACTCCCACATCTCTGAGATCGCTCAGTTTGTGTAGTAAACACGGATTTTATCGTAAGTTTTAGGGACGAGGTTTTTGGTCACAGTGAGGAACTCTAACACCAACCAGGACGTGTTTTTACATGTTTATCTCATTTATTGTCTTTTTTTTTGTAGCAGAGACGGTAACCCGCAGTGCGTTTGGCAAACTCCTCACCATGAGGGTAGGTTCCACTTCGTCTTGGAGCACTCCCTTTCTCCCTACGCAGAGGAAAGCAGCATGCTACAGCTGACTGCGGAGGCCATCACTGACCAGTTCTTCTTCAGGGACACCAGGACCTTCTTTCTCAGAGACATCAGTAAGAACCTTAAATTACAGTCCTGACTTTTCTTTCCTTCTGGGCTCCATTAGGATCTCCTGAGACAGAGATGTGATCATAGAGACACGTATTCATTATAAAAACAATGTCACAAATAAAGAACGATTCCTACCCTCACCATGGTAACCAGAATCTACCTTCCTACCCTCACCATGATAACCAAGATCTACGTTCCTACCCTCACCATGGTAACCAAGATCTACGTTCCTACCCTCACCATGGTAACCAAGATCTACGTTCCTACCCTCACCATGGTAACCAAGATCTACGTTCCTACCCTCACCATGGTAACCAGAATCAACGTTCCTACCCTCACCATGGTAACCAAGATCTACGTTCCTACCCTCACCATGGTAACCAGGATCAACGTTCCTACCTTCACCATGGTAACCAGGATCTATGTTCCTACCCTCACCATGGTAACCAGGATCTACGTTACTACCTTCACCATGGTAACCAGGATCTAGGTTCCTGCCCTCACCGTGGTAACCAGGATCTACGTTCCTACCCTCACCATGGTAACGATAATCTACGTTCCTACCCTCACCATGGTAACCATAATCTACGTTCCTACCCTCACTATGGTAACCAGGATCTGTGTTCCTACCCTCACCATGGTAACCAGGATCTACGTTCCTACCCTCACCATGGTAACAAGGATCTACGTTCCTACCCTCACCATGGTAACCAGGATCTACGTTCCTACCCTCACCATGGTAACCAGAATCTACCTTCCTACCCTCACCATGGTAACCAAGATCTACGTTCCTACCCTCACCATGGTAACCAAGATCTACGTTCCTACCCTCACCATGGTAACCAGAATCAACGTTCCTACCCTCACCATGGTAACCAAGATCTACGTTCCTACCCTCACCATGGTAACCAGGATCAACGTTCCTACCTTCACCATGGTAACCAGGATCTATGTTCCTACCCTCACCATGGTAACCAGGATCTACGTTACTACCTTCACCATGGTAACCAGGATCTAGGTTCCTGCCCTCACCGTGGTAACCAGGATCTACGTTCCTACCCTCACCATGGTAACCAGGATCTACGTTCCTACCCTCACTATGGTAACCAGGATCTGTGTTCCTACCCTCACCATGGTAACCATAATCTACGTTCCTACCCTCACCATGGTAACCATAATCTACGTTCCTACCCTCACTATGGTAACCAGGATCTGTGTTCCTACCCTCACCATGGTAACCAGGATCTACGTTCCTACCCTCACCATGGTAACAAGGATCTACGTTCCTACCCTCACCATGGTAACCAGGATCTACGTTCCTACCCTCACTATGGTAACCAGGATCTGTGTTGCTACCCTCACCATGGTAACCAGGATCTACGTTCCTACCCTCACCATGGTAACCAGGATCTACGTTCCTACCTTCACCATGGTAACCAGGATCTACGTTCCTACCCTCACCGTGGTAACCATGATCTACGTTCCTACCCTCACCGTGGTAACCAGGATCTACGTTCCTACCCTCACCATGGTAACCAAGATCTACTTTCCTCATGTACTTCTGGGTGAGCTAGAGGATACAGCCGGGGTGAGAGAAGCCTGGGCTTCCCGTCTGAGGCTGTTGCACCCGGCCTCGGATGGTGGAATGGATGGTGGAAGGCAATGGAACGGAAATATTTAACTGAGTAAATATTTATTGGAGCCTAAAATCTCTCATTCAGTAAGTCAGAGTTCTAGGTTCGGGTGTCAGTTCAGGATTAAATAAATGATACGATGTGGTGTTCTGCAGTTCAGCCGGACGTTCCTCACATCGTGAGCTGCATGGAGTTGGACGAGGACCTGAACGTGTCCATTCAACCTGCTTCCACCTGGTCTACTCCTCACAGCTTCTTCAGCCTGGAGCATCAGATCGAATACGTGCTGCGAGACAACGGCCAGGTGTGTATGATCGGGTAGGGGTGACTTCAGGGAGGGGTGACTTCAGGGAGGGGTGACTTTAGGAAGGGTTTCATGCTGACAGTCTGATGTCTCTGCTTCCAGTCCGTCCTCTCCACATCGTCCCTCATCCCGAAGGCCATCAGCAAACTGAGGGTTCGATCCAGAGACCCTCTGGTCGTCTCAGAGTGGAGTCACTGGTCTCCGTGGACTAAAGTAACCCCACCAGCTTCTTCCTGATCTCACTTTTTTTCCTCTGCTTTCTATTTATTTACATTTAACTGCTTTTTATTCAATCAGTAAACTTATTTATTATCAGAATTAACTGTTTTTTAATGTTAAAAGAAAATAAAAGCTTGTAATGAGTGTGTTTGATGTGCTCGCTCGTCTCCGTTCTGCAGAATACACACTGCTGTTAAACTTCCTTTCTGTCTGCTGCGGTGTGAGGAGGAGGGGCGAGGAGGAAGGGTGAGGAGGAGGGGTGAGGAGGAGGAAGGGTGGCCGGGGGCGGGGGGTGGCCCGTCACACTCAGACAAAAAGGGAAGAATTTCTTAGAAAGAAACCTCGAAGTTTATTTTTACTTCTCATCTTCCTTTTTGTTCAGTGAAGACGTCAGAAGATAAAACTGATGTTGCTCTATGACGGGCACAGGGAAACTACGGCCTGCAGGCCACATGAGGTCCGTTAAACGTTTTAATGCGGCCCGTCGAACATAAAAAAATAAAAAAAATAAATAAATGAATCTTGTTTATGTTTCATTTTCCCTGCAATTCTAATGTTTCGTCACTAGATGGTGCCAAAAAAACAACAACACTGCTTCCATTAAAATGTGTGTGTCTCCGTGATGAGCACGCTGTCAAAAATAAACAGTATGTACAGATATGGAAAGCCATCGGGGCCAATACACGCACGTAAACAAGCATGTTAGATGTTAAAACAAACAAAATGTAACATCAAGCGTTTAGATTTCAAACCTAGCGCCGTTAGATTTTAAATTTAACGCTCTTGATGTAACATTTAGCGCTTGTTTAAAATCTAGCGTCATTCTATCGGTCTAATCTAGAGGTTACCAAAACATGCCATCCATCTGATCCTGTTCCCCCTAGTCAAATGTTAGAACACAATGTGAACCGCGAATCAAAATGTTTGCCCACCCTTGACCTATGACGCTTGAGGAAGTATTGATTAAACCGTAGCCAATGTTTTGCATCAGATTTCAAACATAAAATTAATTACGTTTCAGTTTTAATGTTAAAAAAACGAATTAATTTCTAGTTAATTATAAATTAACTGTGATTCTAAAACTTCAAAGATGTTCATCAGCAAAAATTAATACCTTTGATATTTGGGCTTAACGGTGGCCTCACAGCAAGAAGGTCAGGGTTCGAGTCCCCGAGTCAGGGCGAGGCTTGAAACACTTTTCCTTCCTGTGTGTAGTTTGCCTGTTCTCCTCGTGTATCCTCCATAAACATGCATGTTAGGTTGATAGGCTGATAGGAAATTGTCCAGAGAAATGAGTGTGTGTTTGGTTGGTTGTCTGTGTTTGTGGCCCCGGCAGACTGGCAACCTGTTCGGGGTGTGTCCTGCCTCTCGCCTGAAATCAGCCGGTATAGGCTCCGACACCTCAGCTAACCCATTAGAACAAGATGAACAAGAAATCTCAAATTTCAGCCGAAGCTTAGATGAAATGACTTTTTATTATGATGTTTTACGTTATGATCAGTGTTTTAATGATGCTGTTTAGTATGCTGTTCGGTTCCATCGTCTTCCGCTTATCTGGGGCCGGGTTGCGGGGGCAACAGCCTCAGACACAAAAGGCAGGCTTCTCTCATCTCGGCTGCATCCTCCAGCTCACCCAGGAGGATCCCGAGGTGTTCCCTGTCCAGCTGTGGGACATAGTCTCTCCAGCAGGTCCGGGGCTTGTCTATGAGTCTCCTCTCGGAGGGACATGCAACGGCCCTCCGCCACTTGTATCCGCGATCTTGTTCTTTGGGTCATCTCTCTCACTGGTTACCATGGTGAGGGTAGGAACGTTGATCCTGGTTACCATGGTGAGGGTAGGAACGTTGATCCTGGTTACCATGGTGAGGGTAGGAATGTTGATCCTGGTTACCATGGTGAGGGTAGGAACGTAGATCCTGGTTACCATGGTGAGGGTAGGAACGTTGATCCTGGTTACCATGGTGAGGGTAGGAACGTAGATCCTGGTTACCATGGTGAGGGTAGGAACGTAGATCCTGGTTACCATGGTGAGGGTAGGAACAAAGATCCTGGTTACCATGGTGAGGGTAGGAACGTAGATCCTGGTTACCATGGTGAGGGTAAGAACGTAGATCCTGGTTACCATAGTGAAGGTAGGAACATAGATCCTGGTTACCATGGTGAGGGTAGAAAGATAGATCCTGGTTACCATGGTGAGGGTAGGAACGTAGGTCCTGGTTACCATGGTGAGGGTAGGAACGTAGATCCTGGTTACCAAGGTGAGGGTAGGAACGTAGATCCTGGTTACCATGGTGAGGGTAGGAACGTAGATCCTGGTTACCATGGTGAGGGTAGGAACGTAGATCCTGGTTACCATGGTGAGGGTAGGAACGTAGATCGACTGGTTTTCTTTTCAGCTCGGCTCTTTTTTCACCATGACGGCCGTTTATTATAACAAAATTTCAAACCGTGTTTGAGTTACCAAACCACTTTTGAGTAACAGATAATCTATTCAGTTATCTTTCCAAAGCATTACATTATTAAGCATTTAAATTGTTGCTACTATGACGCATCATAACTCCACTCTGTTCTCACATGCCGCAGATTTACCAACAGCAAAGTTTCTCCTTCTTCAAAACAACCAGCTTTACTGAAGAGAAAAGAGATGTTTTTTCTTCTACATGTAAATTTGTTCTTATTAAAAAACAGAAATTATTTCGGTGCATTATTAATTCCTGATTTTCCTCACGAGGATCAATAAAGTATCTAATCTAATCCATGTTACCACGTAAACCAAACATAAACAACCAAATAAGTCAAATATTGCTCTAAAACGGGCACGCAAGCTTTTAAAAGAATGTATTTACTTCTGTTTTTAAAATAAAAACACCCTTTAAAAGTTATGTTTGAAAAACAAGTTTTTTTTGTGACAAACACAGCTGTAAAAATAATATTTTTATATCATTAAGTGATACTTTTTACATTAAGACGTAATGTTTTTATGTAAAAACGTCATTCATTTCATGTTAAAATTTAACAGGTTATAAAAGTGACTTATTTAGTTTTTATTGTACATTAAATTTAAAAAATTGAAACATTCTAAAATACAAGAAAAGCTCAGAGTAGAGCCGTTCCTCCTCCGGGTCGAGAGAAGCCAGATGAGGTGGTTTGGGCATCTGGTTAGGATGTCTTCCTCACTTGTAGCGTGTTCCATCCCACCGGGAGGAGTTCCAGAGGCAGACCCCAGACCTGCTGGAGAGACTATGTCTCACAGCTGGACAGGGAATACCTGAAAACGTAGATCCCGGTTACCATGGTGAGGGTAGGAACATAGATCCTCGTTACCATGGTGAGGGTAGGAACGTAGATCCTGGTTACCATGGTGAGGGTAGGAAAGTAGATCCTGGTTACCATGGTGAGGGTAGGAACGTAGATCCTGGTTACCATGGTGAGGGTAGGAACGTAGATCCTGGTTACCATGGTGAGGGTAGGAACGTAGATCCTGGTTACCATGGTGAGGGTAGGAACGTAGATTGACTTGTAAATCGAGAGCTTTGTTTTCAGCTCTTTCTTTACAACGACGGACCGATGCAGCGTCCTAGTTTTTTGCAGACGCCGCACCAATCCGCCTGTTGATCTCCTGCTCCATCCTTCCCCCATTCGTGAACAAAACCCACTAGGGGCAGGACCCTGTGTCTGACTTGCAGGGGGCACCTCACCCTTTTCTGATCTTATATGCTTTTTAAATAATTATTTTTGGCCGCTCTGAGCCACCGTACTTTTTACACAGTTGGTAAACTTTTAAACAAATTCACAAATAAAACCACAAAAACCTTAGTTTTTTTTTCTCCAGTAAAGCTGGTCGAAGACGAACGAGAAACTTTTCTAAACAGCTGTTGGTAAATCTGCAGCATGGGAGGTGGTTGCCATGCCAACACAGACACGCCAACTTCACACGACACTATTTGTAAACACAGAAAATGGCGACTTGATTGGCTTCTGGTGACATCACAGTCCCTTGGTTTAGAAGTCGGTCCCTAGAACCTGGTGTTCAAAGTAACAGAGCGGGTTACCGTGACGACGATAGTGACTGGTTGCCATAGCTACCAACTTTTTAATAGATGTTTATGGTCGCTGAGGCTTTACGAGCTGGAAACCTCTGCCCGTGTGGCTCACAGAGGGAAGAGGATTCCCACGTGTCTTTCCTGGTTACAGTGATTGGTTACGGCCTCGCCCACCTTGTCCCACCCTGTCCCACCTCATCCCTCACACACCAGAGCATCTACTTAGAGATAAGCTTTCTAAGACCCGGGTCACACCATCCAAACTTTGCTGGAGCAATAAAAAAAAAATCCTCACTGTTTGTAATTGTTAATCATCGTTTAATAAAACTTGGCTCCCGTTAAAAACAACCTGCATACGCTCGGCCACGCTGACGCTTCTCGACGGGTCCTCCTACCCTTCCAAAGTTTTGAGCTGAGCAAAATGTTACAAGCCCTAAGGAGCGGTCAATTTCAGCTCCGACAAAGTTCACCACCGCTCCACCAACGCCCAGTAAAACTCTGGCACCGCGATACAAGATTATGAACGGTTGGCTCCGCTTGGCCAACGCTGGACCACCGCTGCTTCACCAGCGTTGCTCTGACGCTACCCAAACTTCAGTGGAGCAGGTGTAAGCATTTTAAGAGCGAACGCGGTTGTTGCTGGAACCGTGTCCAGCGTTGGAACTGCGATCCACGATGCAGATGAACTTTGGTTTGCCGTTGTCAACGTTGGCCACCGCTAAAGCAGCTCTAAAGTAACGCCCGCTTCAGCGGTGCAAAGCGAACCAGAACACCTGTGTTTACAATTTTTTTCACGGTGACGAGCGTTGTCATAATTTGGTGCCCCTTCCTACCGTTCAAAGAACACTCCAGTAAAGTTCGGGTGGTCTGATCGGGTCTTTAGAACTTTAAGAGACAATTTCTTTTTTCAGAAACTAAACTCCTGTAACTTCGTTTCAGGTCAGAAAAGGAAAAAAGAACCTCTGCCGACCCAAAAAGAAAAAGTGCCAGAAAGTCTGCACCCAGGACGTCGGCAGCCAGAAGAAAAGCTGTAAGAATCCTGAGAAATGTGCTTCAAACAGGAAGCTGGATGGAAGGAAAGATCTCCCATAGAGACGTACACGTCGGCTCAGATGTACCGTATTTTCCAATCTATAGAGCGTACCTGAGTATGAGCCACACCCACTACATTTTAAAATGAAAACACATCTTGTACCAAACATAAACGGAACCTATTTATGAGCAACATGAGCCCATATTGTTCTGTTCCACTTATAAGGCCCGGGTCACGGGGGTAACAACCTCAGACGGGAAACCCAGGCTTCTCTCCCTCAGGCTGAATCCTCCAGCTCACCCGGAAGGATCCTGAGGTGTTCCGTGTCCAGCTGTGAGACATAGTCTCTCCAGCAGGTCCAGGGTCTACCTCTGGGTCTCTTCACCAGCAAGGCTTTTGGGAGGCATCCTGACCAGATGCCTGAACCTCTCCATCTGGCTTCTCTCGACCTGGAGGAGTGGCTCTACTCCGAGCTCCTCCCTCTATCTCTGCGTGAGAGCCCAGCCATCCTGCAGAGGAAGCTCATTTCAGCTGCTTGTATCCATGATCACGTCTTTCGTTCACAGCCCACAGCTGGTTTGTTAGTTTCATAAAATTAATTCGGTTCCTTAAACGAGTTCAGATTTTTATTTATTTTTTCATTTTGAAGTGTCTTTTTTTTACATCTTGGTTTGGAG
>LR738545.1:32862500-32882500 GCA_902685375.1 Neostethus bicornis | reverse complement strand
AGGAGCGGTCCTACATCCTAAAGATCTTCTGCTGGAGCTTCTGGACGGGTTTAGGAGGAGAATCTGAAGTTAAGGAAAAAAACAAGAGGAATTCCTGGACTAGATTCTGCACGATGACCAGAGTTCTGTTGAAACTCCAGAACTGATGAATTATTTTTCAGCTGGTTAAATATGAACAGCCGTTCATTTCTACTGTCATACTGACTAGTATCATAAACACAGTTACTTTAAACTAAAGCACGTCCACACGTAGACGGGTATTTTTGAAAACAAATATCTGCTGTCCTCCGTTTTAGGAAAACGCTCGCGTCCACACGTAACTGTTTAAATTTGCTTCTGAGTGTGATTATGAGCATGCCTTAATCACACCAGTAGTGGGCAGTATTGAGTGGAGGAGGAGGGAGGCTTATGTGATCAATAATCACAGATTGTAACGCATTTCTCCTCCTTTACTCCTCAACAAGAAGTAAGAGCAGTTAAGACAAAAAGTAAGAAAAGAGGGTCTGCTACAGGGTCCGTGGATCCATGCTGCCAGCTGTCTGCTTTTGTAAACATGGACGCACACGAATGACGTATGTGCATTACTTGTCGCAGGTAGTGACGCATAAAAATGCAAATCTCCGTTATCGCACGTCTACACACAAAAACAGAGTTTTCTAAAATCTCCACTGTAGCGGGAGTTTTCAAAAACGCCGGTTTGAGTGAAAAAAAACTCAGTTTTTGTGTGAACGGCAAAACGGATAGAAATACCGTAATTTCACGACCATTAGGCGCACCGTACGAAAAGGCGCAGTCTCAGTCACACACCGCCTTACAACAACATGTAAATGTGTGTATTAAAAAATAGATCGGGAGCAAAACTGAGTTTGGTTGTGTTTTATTTAAGTAGTAACGATACTAAACAAACACATTACCGGTAATAGTCTTTATTCAAATCCATCAAAGTCCTCATCCTCTGTTTCAGAGCAGGTCCACTTCGCTCCTCGCTGTCAAAGTCACTGTCTGTACTGTGCGGCTCCTCAGAAAGGATACCAGCTTTTGAGAAAGCTCTGATAACAGTACCAGCAGACACGTTAGTCCAAGCATCTACAATCCATTGGCAAACTGTAGCGTAACTCGCCCGGCGCTGCCTTCCACCCTTCATGAAACTGTGGTCTCCTTCGGTCATCCATCGCTCCCACGCCGCTCACACTTCACTCTTTAAGGTTCTCATGCCTTTTCTTTCAGGTCCGCCTCGCGGGCACCGCATTTTCTTTTAGCTCCGCCTTTTCTCACACACAAGGCGCACCGCACGAAAAGGTGCGCCACACACACACATACACACACACACACGTTCATTTTGAAGAAAATCTAAGACGTTTATATGAGCCTTATAGCCGTGAAATTACGGTATTTGCCTTTTCAAAAATACCCGGCTACGTGTGGACAGGGTCTAGATCTGGTTGATGTGAGTCTATCCTGTCTTTCTCTGGTCCTTTATCTTCTGAACTGCCGTTCATTAGATTTACATGTTCATGTAAACGACATGTTCTAATCAAACCTAAGAAATAAAACCACTTGTTAAAACTCTTTTATAGATCCACAGATTTAAATCCATGCAATAAAACTCTCCTTGAGGTAGCACACAGTTTGAGCTCTAGAGTTTCATGCCAGGGTGGTTTCTCCTCCTCAACCTAACCCACACCTCTTCCTCCGTCAGGGTGAGGCCAAGGTGTTTGCCCTGCTGGAAGGTTTGGACCCGGTGCCTCAGGATGCTGAGATCTACATCGTTCTGGAAGGATCCACACTGGTCCATGTTACCCGGGCTCACAGTGATGTCATGCTCTGGTTCATTGTCCCTGGTACGAACACACACACACACACACACACACACACATATATACACACACACACACTGCAGTGATCTCTAAATCAGTTTTAAACGATACCATCAAAGAGTAAATAACTCAGCTGGTCAGCATTCAAGCATCCTGTTCCTGCTGGTTCAGATCAAAGGGCTTCATTAGAGTGTTTATAACATAGAATCTAAGACCAGAGCAACCCTGAGCACCCGGCTCTGGGCTTATAACTGGTATCTATTACTCCTCGTGTTAAGTCTGCACCGAGACAGTGAAGCTGGGGTGACCTCTCCAAGTGGTATGGAGATCCTGGAGTGCCCAGTGCCACTCTAGGCACTCCAGGAGTGGCAAGTCCTCTCACAGACATGCTAAGTCTCTCGCATTAGGCGGAGACACCCCCTATTAGGACCAAGCTTATCAGCTCACCCGCCAAGGCTGATAAAACTCCCACATGATGAACGCTCTAGTGCATTCCATGAACATGATTAGGTATAATGAGGCTAAGCACATGGCATCTCCTGCTGCTGCAGCTGTGTATTGTTTTTGTGAACGTATGGAAGAAGTCCGACATCCGGGAACTTTGGTCATGCGACAGCTTATGTGTGTGACCCTCAAAACAAAACGTGGCCAATCAGTACAGGGGTGTATTCCTGGTGGTAATTCCTCTTCATACTGATACATAACACTAGGTGGTAACACATGGAAGACGCACAATTTACCAGCTGCTTTCTCATGATTAGAACGGTTTGTTTTACACCAACTGTCATGGCGGATGTCCATTGGGGGATGTTACTCCCTGTGAAGTCATAGCCCCTCCCCCTTTTGGCCCTGCCTCAAAATCTCCCTCTTTGTGAAGCCAAAAGCTTGACATCTCTGCTCTCAGCGTTACTGACAGAGTCCGTTGGAAAAGCAAGCCAATAGAGCCGGTGTCAGCGCCGCTGGAAGAGGTGCCAGAAAGCATCGTAGAGCTCAGCCAACTGCCTACGGGTCTCTGTACTTGATTTTCTGTCTGGGTTTTAGTCCCATGGTATTTGACCCGCTAAGAACAACCTGTACGGCAGAAGGAACCCTAAAATCTAATGGTAGTTTATTAGCTGATGGATTTCAAGCTCACTGAGCGCCTTCCTGGTGAGGTGTTCCGTCCCACCGGGAGGAGACCAGGAGGCAGACCCCGAGCCAGCTGGAGAGACTGTCTCCCAGCTGGCTGGGGAACGACTCAGGATCCTCCCGGGTGAGCTGGAGGATGCTCACCCGGGAGGATCCTCGGTGAGCGAAGCTAGAGTTAGAGAAGCCTGGGTTTCCCGTCTGAGGCTGTTGCCCCTGCGACCCGGCCCCGAATAAGCGGAAGATGACAGAACGGACTTCAAGTTGATTTTGTAAATAAAAACAAGAGTTTTAACCAATTGGGTGAAAAATGTTAAAACTCTACTTAATAAAATCCATTATTATAATAAAACTAAAAATACTGCTTAGAAATGTTTACAAGAGTTAAAGAAACTCTTCAACGGTAAAAAACAGTTTAACCTAACCCCCACTTCTCCCACCATTTGCGCCATTGAAGGGCAGCCTGCTGCGGTGTAAGGAGTGCAGCACACAAATTTCCCCGGTGAGGGATGAATAGAGTAATTCATTTAATTTATTTATATTTTTTTAATAAACACCAGGTAAATGGTTTTGCATTTTGTTTCAAACTGAACTTGATCTGAAAACCCCGGTACGTACTGGACGGTGATCATTCTGTCCCGTTACACCCTGATACTCACAAATACACACACAGCTGAGCATAGAGATGTGTGGATACAGATGTGGAAAAACCAGAACAGCTCGTTTGTTATCAGTGGAGTGATTAAGATCTCTGGATCGCTTCCTCTCCAGACGTCAGGATGTTCACCAGGAACAAGGTTCACATCAGCATGTGTTCTATGTTCCAAAGAGAAATCAGAAAAAGACGTGTTAATGAAACAAAAAGGAAAACCTGGGTACAGTGAACCTTCTGGTTAGGATTACAATGTCCTTGTTTATCATTCTTAAGTGAATCTCTTTGACTAATAACAGAATAATTGTCATGATGGAGGAGGTGAGGGTCATGAAGAGAAGCCGGTTTATTGAAGGAAGTGCAGAACCAGATAGAGCTCTGCAAGATGAGTGACCAGAGGGAGACCTTAGCTGGATGTTGAGGGGGCAGAAGGAAGAGTTTGGCAGGACCGCAGGATGCACCAGGAGCCAGGGTTATGAGCTCAGCAGGTCAAGGATCAGAGCTATGAGCTCAGCGGTAAGGCAGGGTGAATGACCAGGATAACAGGGTGCACCATCATCACTGGAAGAAGGCAGCAACAGAAGAATGATCAGCAAGGAAGTGAGGGACACCAGGGCTTAAATAGACCAGTGTGAAACAAGATAAACCTGAGGAGTGGGACCGGGTGTACCAAATTAGGATTGAGGGTAGGATAGAAGGGAAGGAAGGAGTGATCCAGATGAGAGGGAGATCATGACAATAGTTTGTATTTTCTCAACCTAATAAGTCGTTTGTTTGAATTAAGGTTTATAAAAGAATATGTTATGAATTTGCCTGTGAAAAGAAAACTAACTGAACAAATTGTGTGTGTGTGTGTGTGTGTGTGTGTGTGTGTGTGTGTGTGTGTGTGTGTGTGTGTGTGTGTGTGTGTGTGTGTGTGTGTGTGTGTGTGTGTGTGTGTGTGTGTGTGTGTTCAGGACATAACAGAGCTGAGGAGGTGTCTGTCCAAGCCTACCTGTCCTCTGAAAAGAAACCCCCGACGTGGGTCGGCGGAGCTTTGTTAGAGTATGTGCACGACGACGCTCAGGTAAAACACACACACACACGGGTCCGGTGAGAAACGTGTCTGTGATATGAGTAATATTATAGAGATATGAATGTGTGGAACATGCCCTGCAGGTCAGGGACATGGTCCTGCTCTAAGTGAAGGAGTTTAAGTATCTCTGGGGTGAAGAATGAAGGGGGGGATCCACAGACAGATGGTGATGAAAGAACTGAGCCGAAAAGGAGAGCTCTTGATTAACCAGTCGATCTACAGTCCTACCATCACCATGGTAACCAGGATCTATGTTCCTAGCCTCACCATGGTGACCAGGATCTATATTCCTACCCTCACCATGGTAACCAGGATCTATGTTCCTACCCTCACCATGGTAACCAGGATCTACGTTCCTACCCTCACCATGGTAACCAGGATCTATGTTCCTACCCTCACCATGGTAACCAGGATCTATGTTCCTACCCTCACCATGGTAACCAGGATCTACGTTCCTACCCTCACCATGGTAACCAGGATCTATGTTCCTACCCTCACCATGGTAACCAGGATCTATGTTCCTACCCTCACCATGGTAACCAGAATCTATGTTCCTACCCTCACCATGGTAACCAGGATCTATGTTCCTACCCTCACCATGGTAACCAGGATCTACGTTCCTACTCTCACCATGGTAACCAGGATCTATGTTCCTACCCTCACCATGGTAACCAGGATCTATGTTCCTACCCTCACCATGGTAACCAGGATCTACGTTCCTACCCTCACCATGGTAACCAGGATCTACGTTCCTACCCTCACCATGGTAACCAGGATCTATGTTCCTACCCTCACCATGGTAACCAGGATCTACATTCCTACCCTCACCATGGTAACCAGGATCTACGTTCCTACCCTCCCCATGGTAACCAGGATCTATGTTCCTACCCTCACCATGGTAACCAGGATCTACGTTCCTACTCTCACCATGGTAACCAGGATCTACGTTCCTACTCTCACCATGGTAACCAGGATCTACGTTCCTACCCTCACCGTGGTAACCAGGATCTACGTTCCTACCCTCACCACGGTAACCAGGATCTACGTTCCTACCCTCATCATGGTAACCAGGATCTACGTTCCTACCCTCACCGTGGTAACCACGATCTACGTTCCTACCCTCACCATGGTAACCAGGATCTACATTCCTACCTTCACCATGGTAACCAGGATCTACGTTCCTACCCTCACCATGGTAACCAGGATCTACGTTCCTACCCTCACCATGGTAACCAGGATCTACATTCCTACCCTCACCATGGTAACCAGGATCTACGTTCCTACCCTCACCATGGTAACCAGGATCTACGTTCCTACTCTCACCATGGTAACCAGGATCTACGTTCCTACCCTCACCGTGGTAACCATGGTAACGACATGGCTCCGAATAAGCGGAAGACAGAATGGCACATGTTATGTTACACTTATAATTTTTGACACGATAATTAAGACATTTAAGTTGGGAGTGTGGAAGGAAACCCTCATGTAAGGGTCTACAGGGAGAACGTGCAAACTCCACACAGAAAAACCAAATCTCATTCCCACTCCCGGACTTGAAACCCTGACCCTCTTGCTGTGATGCCACCGTGCCAACCATCACTGATGAAAAGAAAATGTGACAAATGAAACTGAAATTTTGAAAAAGAACCAAAAGTCTTTTATAATTTGTTCATTTAGATTTTTTTTTTTCAAAGTGAATTTTTGATATTATTATTAAAGATAAATCAAAAGATGATAAAAATGATTTAATTTTTTTTTTTTCTTTTCTAACTTCTTTTTTTTTTTCAGGAGCTGGCGGAGCAGCTGCTGATGAACGGGCACTGTCTGGGCTGTAAGGACCAGGAGGTGCTGGGCAGTCTGGGTCTGAAAAGCTCTTGCTCGGAGATGGATCGGAGAGTCGCTCTGGCCATGGCCAACCTGGACATACCCCCAAACTGGAATGTCCTGGAGAGCCACTGCAAAACCAGTAAGAATAAAACCATCAGCATCGTGTGAGGTTTAAAAAAAAATGTTTATGTAGCTTTAAGAAAGGAAGAAATGAAAACTGGTGAGGAGAGCAGGAACGAACAGGTGTGTGTGTGTGTATAAATGTGTGTGTGTGTGTGTGTGTGTGTGTCTGAACAGTCTGAACTCTTCACCTCGCTGTCCTGCACACTCTCACTAACCATCCGTCAGTTTTTAATCAACCGGAATCGGAAGCGGACATGATCACATTTTCAATCAGACTGCAGATAATTTAATTAATGATGTTTGGAAGCAGAGCCTGGCGGGCTTTAATTCATCTGTGTGTGTGGGAGTGTGTGTGTGTGTGTGTGTGTGTGTGTGTGCATTAGGGCTTCTGTATTACAGGAATTTTTTAAATCAATATTCATACCAATTTAAAGAGTCCAAAAAAACGCAGTCTTCACGGTGGCGCAGTGGGTGGCCTCACAGCAAGAAGGTCGTGGGTTTGAGTCCCGGGTGGGGACGAGGCTTTGAACACTGTCCTTTCTGTGTAGAGTTTGCATGTTCTCCCCGTGTCTGCGTGGGTTTCCTCCGGGTACTCCAGTTTCCTCCCACCCTCCAAAGACATGCATGCTAGGTTGATTGGCCGGTGCCAAATTGTCCCTGGGAATGAGTGTGTGTGTGTGTGGCCTCGTTGACAGACTGACGACCTGTTCGGGGTGTACCCTGCCCTTCACCTTGAGTTGGCCGGGATGGGCTTCGGCACCCCCTGTAATCCTGAAAGGGACAGACGGATACGAAAGAATTATAACACCAGGATTATTTATGTTAAACAATTTAACTTCGAGGCTAAAATCTTAATGACAATCGAAGGCACTTCAGAGCCGCGTTGATGCTTTTGGTTTTCTAGTTTACAGGTTGTTAGAATCATAACGCTGCTCAGTTCAACCCTTGGCTTCTTTAGAACTCGGCTGTTTGACCTGAGAGCATCAACTTGACACATTTCCTTTTGAAGACGTTTGGCGTCTCATCTGAGTATCTTCTTCCGTTCTGTCTGAACGGTACTGAGCTGGCAGTATGAGTCCGCCACGCTGAGTTTTAGTTGTTTCATGTTCAACAAAAGTCCCTGATGATGTGTGGACTTGCCAGGTCGTTCAGGTTTCATCCTGACCTGGAAGACTTAGAATCACAGGTTGACGCGCTCTCAGCAGATCTACATCTGTTTGCAGGATCATGAAGCCTTCTTATTTCTGTCCAGCTTTTATTAAAGAAATTTGTTGGAAGGGATTGAGGAATTAAACTTTTAAACTCTTCTCTTCCGAACTGTGAGAAACATCTTCTGTTTTGTTTTTCTATCTCATGTGCAGAGCAGCATCCCGGTGAGTCGCCACTGCACCTGGCTGTTCGAGGGGGTCTGTACCGCCTGGCAGAGCTGCTGCTGTGCCAGCCTGGCGGACTGATGGCGGTCACTCTGCCTAACGAGGAAGGGGAAACGCCGTTTCAGCTGGCTCAGGCCTCGGGTGATGCCAAGCTAATGGACCTGCTGACCAAGTAAGACTCCATTTTTCTTATATTTCCCATACAATTTCCCATATCAAAAATTTACGCTGTGTCATGCATGCACCTGGAGGGCGGGACGAAGTGGGGGTGAAGAAGGTAAAGAAAGAGCCGAACCCAAAAAGAAAGCTCTCGATTTACCAGTTGATCTACGTTCCTACCCTCACCATGGTAACCAGGATCTACGTTCCTATCCTCACCATGGTAACCAGGATCTACGTTCCTACCCTCACCATGGTAACCAGGATCTACGTTCCTACCCTCACCACGGTAACCAGGATCTACGTTCCTACCCTCACCATGGTAACCAGGATCTACATTCTTACCCTCACCATGGTAACCAGGATCTACGTTCCTACCCTCACCATGGTAACCAGGATCTACATTCCTACCCTCACCACGGTAACCAGGATCTACGTTCCTACCCTCACCATGGTAACCAGGATCTACGTTCCTTCCCCTTACCATGGTAACCAGGATCTACGTTCCTACCCTCACCATTGTAACCAGGATCTACGTTCCTACCCTCACCATGGTAACCAGGATCTACGTTCCTACCCTCACCGTGGTAACCAGGATCTACGTTCCTACCCTCACCATGGTAACCAGGATCTACGTTCCTACCCTCACCACGGTAACCAGGATCTACGTTCCAACTCTCACCATGGTAACCAGAATCTACGTTCCAACCCTCACCATGGCAACCAGGATCTATGTTCCTACCCTCACCATGGTAACCAGGATCTACGTTCCTACCCTCACCATGGTAACCAGGATCTACGTTCCTACCCTCACCATGGTAACCAGGATCTACGTTCCTACCCTCACCATGGTAACCAGGATCTACATTCCAACCCTCACCGTGGTAACCAGGATCTACGTTCCTACCCTCACCACGGTAACCAGGATCTACGTTCCTACCCTCACCACGGTAACCAGGATCCACGTTCCTACCCTCACCACGGTAACCAGGATCTACGTTCCTACCCTCACCATGGTAACCAGGATCTACATTCCAACCCTCACCGTGGTAACCAGGATCTACGTTCCTACCCTCACCATGGTAACCAGGATCTAGGTTCCTACCCTCACCATGGTAACCAGGATCTACGTTCCTACCCTCACCATGGTAACCAGGATCTACGTTCCTTCCCCTTACCATGGTAACCAGGATCTACGTTTCTACCCTCACCATGGTAACCAAGTTCTACGTTCCTACCCTCACCATGGTAACCAAGTTCTACGTTCCTACCCTCACCGTGGTAACCAGGATCTACGTTCCTACCCTCACCATGGTAACCAGGATCTAGGTTCCTACCCTCACCATGGTAACCAGGATCTACGTTCCTACCCTCACCATGGTAACCAGGATCTACGTTCCTTCCCCTTACCATGGTAACCAGGATCTACGTTCCTACCCTCACCATGGTAACCAGGATCTATGTTCCTACCCTCACCATGGTAACCAAGTTCTACGTTCCTACCCTCATCATGGTAACCATGATCTATGTTCCTACCCTCACCGTGGTAACCAGGATCTACATTCCTACCCTCACCATGGTAACCAGGATCTACGTTCCTACCCTCACCGTGGTAACCAGGATCTACATTCCTACCTTCACCATGGTAACCAGGATCTACGTTCCTACCCTCACCGTAGTAACTAGGATCTACGTTTCTACCTTCACCATGGTAACCAGGATCTACGTTCTGTCCTGGATAGATGCGGCTGAAATGAGTTCCTCTGCAGGGATCTGGGTTCTCTCAGACATAGAATTCGAGAGGCATGCTAACCAGAAGCCAAACCCGTCCCATCTGGCTTCTCTTTGCCCGGAGGAGCAACGACTCTACTCAGAGCTCAGCTCTTTTTTCAACACAATGGACCGATGCAGCTTTTTAAGTGGAATAAATTTGTTCTTGTAAATAAAAAAAAACTGCCAACTTTCCAGCGGGTGTTTCCTCAACCCCACTCTCACTGACAACTAACCTTCAACAGATTGCTCGTCCCGGGGAGGGATCTCTCCATGACGTGGATCCCCATGACGGTTCTTCTTTTTTTTCTGACTGATGGGTTTTGTAGAGTTTTTCCTCACAATGAAGGAGGGTATAAGGGCAGGAATCTAGCTGTGGATTTGTGTTTCTATGTTTTTTCTCTGTGTTTTCTATGTCCCCCCCTCACCTACCATGCCTCATAGTAGATAAAATGTCCTGGTTCAGCTCGTTTGTCCAGCTTTCAGATTCTGCTCTAATAAACATGTCTAAAAGTTCTACTGATGATGAGACGTTACCTGTATGTTTGAATAACTCCAGCTTCTTTTGATTTTCAGTCCACCAAACCCTCTGACCACGCCCCCGGCAGGTCTGTCCCAGGTGTGGGCCGACCGCTCCCGCTTACTACGGTTCTGTCACGATACGGGGAACCTGACTCTGACTGTGCGGCAGAACCTGAGATGGAGCTCAGAGGAGAGTCGACAGGCCGACATCCTGCTGCTTAGAAACCGACTCAGAGACGAAGACTTCATCAGAGAGGTGAGGTTTTAAATGTTTGATCTGCTTAAAAATAAAAAAAAAAGAGAACACCTCACCAGCGAGGCGCTCGGGAGGCATCCGGACATGATGCCCGGGCCACCCCTACTGGCTTCTCGAAACATGAAAGAGGAGCGTTTCTACACTGAGCTCCTCCCGGATGGCAAAGCTCCTGACCCAATCTCTGAGTGAGAGCCCAGTCACACTGCAGAGGAAGCTCATTTTTACCATGGTGAGGGTAGGAACGTAGATCCTGGTCACCATGGTGAGGGTAGGAACATAGATCCTGGTCACCATGGTGAGGGTAGGAACGTAGATCCTGGTCACCATGGTGAGGGTAGGAACGTAGATCCTGGTTACCATGGTGAGGGTAGGAACGTAGATCCTGGTCACCATGGTGAGGGTAGGAACATAGATCCTGGTTACCATGGTGAGGGTAGGAACGTAGATCCTGGTTACCATGGTGAGGGTAGGAACGTAGATCCTGGTTACCATGGTGAGGGCAGGAACGTAGATCCTGGTTACCGTGGTGAGGGTAGGAACGTAGATCCTGGTTACCATGGTGAGGGTAGGAACGTAGATCCTGGTTACCATGGTGAGGGTAGGAACGTAGATCCTGGTTACCATGGTGAGGGTAGGAACGTAGATCCTGGTTACCGTGGTGAGGGTAGGAACATAGATCCTGGTTACCATGGTGACGATAGGAACGTACAGTGGTGGTCAAAAGTTTACATACACTTGTAAAGAACATAATGTCATGGCTGTCTTGAGTTTCCAGTTATTTCAACAACTCTGATTTTTCTCTGATATAGTGATTGGAACAGATCCTTCTTTGTCACAAAAAACATTCATGAAGTTTGATTCTTTTATGACTTTATTATGGGTAAACTGAAAATGTGACGAAATCAGCTGGGTCAAAAATATACATACAGCAATGCTAATATTTGGTTACATGTCCTTTGGCCATTTTTACTTCAATTAGGTGCTTTTGGTAGCCATCCACAAGCTTCTGGCAAGTTTCTGGTTGAATGTTTGACCACTCCTCTTGACAGAATTGGTGCAGTTCAGTTAAATTTGTTGGCTTTCTGACATGGACTTGTTTCTTCAGCATTATCCACATGTTCTCAATGGGATTTAAGTCAGGACTTTGGGAAGGCCATTCTTAAACCTTAATTCTAGCCTGATTTAGCCATTCCATTACCACTTTTGATGTGTGTTTGGGGTCATTGTCCTGTTGGAACACCCAACTGCGCCCAAGACCCAACCTTCGGGCTGATGACTTCAGGTTTTCTTGAAGAATTTGAAGGTAATCCTCCTTCTTCATTGTCCCATTGACTCTCTGTAAAGCACCAGTTCCATTGGCAGCAAAACAGGGCCACAGCATAATACTACCACCACAGTGCTTGATGGTAGGCATGGTGTTCTTGGGGTTAAAGGCCTCTCCTTTTCTCCTCCAAACATATTGCTGGGCATTGTGGCCAAATAGCTCAATTTTTGTTTCATCTGACCACAGAACTTTGTCCATGTGATCAGCAGCAAACTTTAGTCGAGTCTTAAGGTGCCGCTTTTGGAGCAAGGGCTTCCTTCTTGCACGGCAACCTCTCAGTCCATGGCGATGCAAAACACGCTTGACTGTGGACACTGACACCTGTGTTCCAGCAGCTTCTAATTCTTGGCAGATCTGCTTTTTGGTGCTCCTGGGTTGACTCTTCACCCTCCTGACCAGTTTTCTCTCAGCAGCAGGTGACAGCTTGCGTTTTCTTCCTGATCGTGGCAGTGACAAAACAGTGCCATGCACTTTATACTTACAAACAATTGTTTGCACTGTTGCTCTTGGAACCTGCAGCTGCTTTGAAATGGCTCCAAGTGACTTTCCTGACTTGTTCAAGTCAATGATTCTCTTTTTCAAATCTGTGCTGAGCTCCTTTGACTTTCCCATTGTAGCGTTTGTGGGTGTTTTTATCCAATGAGCCCTTTTTAAATGGCCTCAGAGAAGTCACCAACTGTAGTCACTCATAATCACTCACAAGAAGTTAAGAGGTCATGCTATGAAGCTCATGTCATTGACACAACTTTCTAAGTCTCCAAAATTGCTCATTCATGTTGCTGTATGTATATTTTTGACCCAGCTGATTTCGTCACATTTTCAGTTTACCCATAATAAAGTCATAAAAGAATCAAACTTCATGAATGTTTTTTGTTCCAATCACTATATCAGAGAAAAATCAGAGTTGTTGAAATAACTGGAAACTCAAGACAGCCATGACATTATGTTCTTTACAAGTGTATGTAAACTTTTGACCACCACTGTAGATCCTGGTTACCATGGTGAGGGGTAGGAACATAGATCCTGGTTACCATGGTGACGATAGGAACGTAGATCCTGGTTACCATGGTGAGGGTAGGAACATAGATCCTGGTTACCATGGTGAGGGTAGGAACATAGACCCTGGTTACCATGGTGAGGGTAGAAACGTAGACCCTGGTTACCATGGTGAGGGTAGAAACGTAGACCCTGGTTACCATGGTGAGGGTAGAAACGTAGACCCTGGTTACCATGGTGAGGGTAGAAACGTAGACCCTGGTTACCATGGTGAGGGTAGAAACGTAGACCCTGGTTACCATGGTGAGGGTAGGAACTTAGATCCTGGTTACCATGGTGAGGGTAGGAACGTAGATCCTGGTTACCATGGTGAGGGTAGGAACGTAGATCCTGGCTACCATGGTGAGGGTAGGAACGTAGATCCTGGTTACCATGGTGAGGGTAGGAACGTAGATCCTGGTTACTATGGTGAGGGTAGAAACGTAGATCCTGGCTACCATGGTGAGGGTAGGAATGTAGATCCTGGTTACCATGGTGAGGGTAGGAACGTAGATCCTGGTTACCATGGTGAGGGTAGAAACGTAGATCCTGGTTACCATGGTGAGGGTAGAAACGTAGATCCTGGTTACCATGGTGAGGGTAGGAACGTAGATCCTGGTTACCATGGTGAGGGTAGAAACGTAGATCCTGGTTACCATGGTGAGGGTAGGAACGTAGATCCTGGTTACCATGGTGAGGGTAGGAACGTAGATCCTGGTTACTATGGTGAGGGTAGAAACGTAGATCCTGGCTACCATGGTGAGGGTAGGAATGTAGATCCTGGTTACCATGGTGAGGGTAGGAACATAGATCCTGGTTACCATGGTGAGGGTAGAAACGTAGATCCTGGTTACCATGGTGAGGGTAGAAACGTAGATCCTGGTTACCAGGGTGAGGTTGCACAAACTTTTGTATAACGTCATTACGTAACCATGCCGACAAAAAGCACCTGCACAGTGTGCCACACCTGGTGTGTTAAATTTAGTCGTGACGTCACTGTTTTTTCTGCAGATCAAAGCTCTCAGGAGGGAACGACGCGTCTCAGACCAGCTGGCGGATCGTCCAATCAGCAGTAAGACATGCTTTCTAATAAAATCTCATTTTATTCTTAGCCAGTGGTCTGATAGGACAGCGCCCCCTGCAGGTTCCAGATGTTTCCCTGCTCCATCCAGGTGGACTAAAATGAACCAGCAGGATTGGATCAGTAGGTTTGGGAGCTCAAAGTGGTCTGAGGAGGTAGAACGCCACCTGCTGGTTCATCAGCAAACTTGCTTTGGATTTCCACCATGAAATGTTTATATTTTCTTTTTTAAATCTCTAAACTTCTTATTTAAAAACCAGATTTGTTTAAAATATCTGATTGTGACTGAAATTAGAAAATTTCCATTAAATTAGAACCTGTGACATCATCACTGGTCCATGCAGCAGCTGACATGCAGGTGGCGCTGCAGGAGAAGATTTTAATGCAGACAGAATTAAACACAAAACCAGAGTCTGGATGAAGGAGGAGGGTGAACGGATTCTCAGTTAAAACTCTCAGAGGATTTGCTGTTCTCTCAGAGAGACTCTGACAGGCTGAACATACAGTGCCAGAGACTGGGATTTCACATCCTCTACTTCAGGGGTTCAAAACCTAAACACCGTATTCTTTTAAATGTAATTTATGAGAGTTTAAAACTAAAAATACAAGTAAACATGTTTTTATATATACTTTATTGATTCTTCAACAGGGAAATTTGTGTGCTGCATTGCACCGCAGCAGGCTGCCAGGACGGCACCAATGGTGAGAGAAACAGGGGGTTAGGTGTCTGCTCCAGGGACACTTAAACATGAGCCCGGTGGGAGTCGAACCAGCCTCTCCCAGTCCAAGGGCGGACATTTTACCACTGAGCCAATGCCTCAAATTCTATGTTACTTCAACACTTTTTAAAGAGCAATAAGTCTCTGAATCTTTTTAATAAGACTGTTCATGCTGTTGTTGTTTTTTTAATAAGTATTTCTTACCATTAAACCTCCTTCTGGTGCTCCATCATCGTTTAGGAGTCTGGTTTGTTCGTGGTAATGTTGAGCTTTCAGCATTTAGACTTCATTACGTTAGACAATTTTATTTGAAATGTCGCCAAAAAATTAATCAAGCTCATCAAAATCAAGCATGAATGTTTTGGTAAAGCTGCTGAATTCCTCTCGTATCGTTGGGACCAAACACAGAATTTCTTCTGTCTCGTTTGTACTCTTGATTGTAGTTCTTGACGTGCTTTCTTCCTCCCGTCTGCCACAGGATATTTAGATTCAAATGCAGTATAACGTGTATCAAAGAGCCACTTTATATCTGATCATTTCATAGACACATTGTTACTATCTAAAATAGACGGAGTGGAGGATCAACTCGCTCCACAAAAAACAAAATCCTGTTTATTTATTATGAAAACTCGATTAAAACAACAGAAGTTTATGTCCTGATTTCACAACAAGCCGTTGTGCGTACCTGGCCGCATCGTCCCGGTGGGACAAAACACCTCACCAGCAAGGGAGGCATCCTAACCAGATGCCCAAACCAACCCATCTGGCTTCAACCCGGAGGAGCAGCAGCTCTACTCCGAGCTCCTTCCTCCATCTCTGAGACAGAGCCCGGCCACCCTCCCTGTTCATCATCCATCCGTCTTGCAGCAAAATTAAACATGGATTTTTTAAACTTTCACTTTTCTGTTTGTAAACATGCTTTTCATCTTCCAGACCCGGATCCGGCGACACCTGGTGGAACCGAGGAAGAAGTGAGTTTTTTAAGACTCTAACTACTCCAGAGTCCCCTCGTCAGGGGACTCTGCAAATGAATTGTTTTAACTTTGTCATCTTGCCATAAAAAGACGACCGCCATCGGTAAACACAATTTATTTTCTGTTAGCTCTGACTTTTGAGCTTCCTTCAAAACATTTCAGCTTTTTATATCTTGAAATTTGTTTGCTAGAAAGCACGAATAGCGTAACGGCTTTGTTTACCCACCTTCTGATTGGGTGACTGTGCTGTCGATCATGTTATTGCCTGATTCTATTGGCTTTCTTGAATAAAGGGAGGGGCCACTTGTGAGTATAACCAATCGGTTGCGGTGGTGGCTTCATGCGTAAAGTTACGCACACAGAGACAAACAACCACACACTCATTTATTCCTAGGGGCAATTTAGTCGTGGCCAATCAAACTGTTATTTAAAAGTGGGAGGAGCCTCCCGAGCGCCTCACTGGTGAGGTGTTTTGGACACGTCCCACCGGGAGGAAACCCAGAGGCAGACCCTGGACCTGCTGGAGAGACTATGTCTCACAGCTGGCCAGGGAACACCTCAGGATCCTCCTGGGTGAGATGGAAGATGCAGCACAGCAGAATCCAGGGCTCGCTGTCTGAAACTCTTGCCACCCGTGAACCTGGCTAAGCGGAAGACAGGGAATGAAACTGGAGGAAACCCACACATAACCGGGGAGAACATGCAAACTCCACACAGGAAGGCCAGTGTTTCAGGCCTTGTCCCACTCCGGGACTCGAACCCTGACCCTGTTGCTGTGAGGCCACCTTGCAGCCAAATTTGAATTAGTATTGATATTTAAAACAGGCTTCGGTAGTGGAGGAGGGTGAGGGTGTGGGGGGTTAATGTGGGGCAATAAGAGTTTGGTGGAGGTGTCACCAAGAAGCAGGACTGTGGTACTCCTCTTGTCCATGGTGCCCCTCTCTCTGTTTGCGTGCTGGCACGCTGCAGAGGGCACTGAGTCGCCCAGTTTGTGTTTAATGTTTGTACAGGTGCACACATGACCCCGCTGTCTGTGATACAGATGGTTTACTCATTGATCTGGTTCCTTCATTCCCTCAGCAGCTTCCTGGTTCGATGTCTGACGACGATGAGGAGCCGCTGATGTTTGGCATGAATGAGGAGGTGGGAGAGAAGACCCCGCCTGACCGGGGTGAAGATGTGGACATCTCAGACCAGCTGGTTAGAGGTAGGTTAAAACCAGACCAGGATCAACCCTCGTGTGGACTGAAGGGGGTTTGGAGGTCAGCTCAGTTACGTTGTTTACTGGAGCCACTGCCAGCCGCTGGAGCTGGTCCATATGATTCCTGACTTGATGTTTTTATCTTATTATTTATTATCTTTACGTGTAGGAAGTGAAATATTGTGTAGTCTTTCTGTCTTTAGAGACAATGCTTTCAACCATTTTTTTGTTAATGTTGGTCATTCTTTGGACCAACATTAACAAAATGACTTTTTCCACTCAAATGAACAAAATTAACTAAAAAATCTTTACCTCACATGTAAATTCTTTCTTTCTAAAAAATGTTGAAAGTAATGAAATCCTGGACATTGTTAGACATCAACTGATTGTTTGGGACTGGATATGAAGTTGTTGAAAGATATGTAAGATATCTACCGTAATTTTACGGCCATAAGGCTCACCTAAAAGTCTCAAATTTTCTTCAAAATGAGCGGTGCACCCTATCTGATTTGTGATTGGTGGACGTATTAGAGAACCATCAGGTGGAAGCAGTTGAAAACATGAGAATGTTAAAGGGTGAAGTGTGTGTGTGGATTATGTATAAAAGAACAGGTGTGTGTTTTATGCAGAACATTGCTGTTTTAAAAACACTGAAAATAGAAAAGAGACACGCTTATGAAGCTCAGTTTAAACTGATGGCGATCAGCTGCGCCGGGCGAGTTACGCCACAGTTTGCCAGTGGATTGTAGATGCTCGGGCTAACGTGTCCGCTGGCACTGTTGTCCGAGCTTTCTCAAAAGCAGGCATCATTTCCGAGGAGCTGCACGGTTCAGAAAGTGACTCTGACAGCGAGGAAAGTGAACCTGCGAGGTTGGATTTAGAGCAGCTGTTAGATTCAGAAACAGAGGATGAGGACTTGGATGGATTTAATAAATGACTTTATGACGACTGTAACTAATATTTAAATAAAACCAACCAAACTCAGTTTTACTCCCGATCTATTTTTAAATACACACGTGTGTGCGTCTATGTGTATGTGTGTGTGTTGTTGTAAGGCGGACTTACGTAGTAGAGGATATGTAAATAAAACCCTGTCCTATCATCAGGTGCGCCTTATGTGTGTTAAATACAGAGCACGCAAAATTTGGACTGCGCCTTTTAATACGGTGCGCCTTATGGTCGTGAAAATACGGTAATCAATCTTTTAACACTGGTATTTTTCCATGAAAACTGCAAAGGTGATACCCATTTTTAAAAGCGGAGATCAACATAAATTTACAAACTATAGGCCCATCTCATTATTAAGACAATTTTTAAAAATTCTAGAAAAACTCTTTACAAAACGTCTTGATAAATATCTGTATAAGTTTAATCTTATTATTGACTCTCAGTTTGGTTTCAGGTCTAATCGGTCAAAGTCAACGGGCAGTCATGGAGTTAGTGGAGGACATACTGTATCTACTGCAGTAGATAAAAGAGAATACACAGATGAAATATTTATAGATCTGAGCAAGGCCTTTGATACCCTTCATCACCACAAATTACTGTTACAGAAAATGAATGGATATGGTGTCAGAGGTCTTGCTCACGACTGGCTGAAAAGTTATCTCAGTGAAAAAGACCAATATGTGGAAATTGGAAATTTTGAATTAAAAAAAAAATGAAAACAAACATTCACAATTGTTCTGCGTGAGGTTCTGAGTTTTAGAACCAGACAGTCCATTTATCTAAGCTTTGTGGCCGTACCAGCCTGTCAATGTCTGATCTGATCAGACCTCAGAAGTTAAGCAGGCTGGGCCCGGGCTGTACTTAGAACTCCAACACCAAGTGGTATGGAGATCCTGGGATACCCAGTGCTAGGATCCCCCTCTCGGTGTCACTGACGGAGTCCAACGGAAAGGCAGGCTGAATCAGCCGATGCCAGAAAGCATTGTGGAGCTCAACCAACTGCCTACGAGTCTCCGTACTTGATTTTCTGTCTGGGTTTTACTCTCATATTCTTCCTGCTGGAGAGGCTGTGTGACACAGTCTCTCCAGCAGGTCCGGGGTCTGCCTCCTGGTCTCCTACCTGTGGGACATCCCCAAAACACCGAGCTCCTCCCTCTATCTCTTAGCAAGAGGCAGACAAAGCGTGGGTCAAGAACCCCAATGAAGAAAAACACTGTGGCAAAGTTTTGTTGCCCGGACGCCGGTCACCAGAGCTCCCCCATGGAGCCAGGCCCGAGCGTGGGGGATGAAAGCAAGCGCCTGGTGGCCGGGCTTTTACCCATGGGGCCCGGCTGGGCTCAGTCTGAACAGGAGTGATGGGCCACCATCTGCATGAGGGGCCGGAGGGGCCGGGTGAAGGAGGAGATGGGTGGCAGCCGACGGCGGGCACCCTGGCGGTCAGACCCTAGGCTGCCTGAGCTAGTTCTGGATTAAATCAGGTTTCATAAATGAAGTTCCTGTTCAGAGGCTGGTTTTATTCTGGTCCTCAGACCTCCATAGGAACAGACTAATGTGTATAGAGGTCTGTGTGTGTGTGTGTGTGTGTGTGTGTGTGTGTGTGTGTGTGTGTGTGTGTGTGTGTGAGAGAGGGTGTGAGGCAGTTGTGGAATATAACAAAGTAAATGTACTTCATTACTTTACTTAAGTAAAATTTAAGACCGGTACTTTTACTTTTACTTCACTACATTTTTAGAGTGAATATCTGTACTTTTACTTCGCTACTTTTTAAAAGTGTGTTTTACATTTTTTGTTACATTTTCGTTCAGGAATTTGAAAAGTACAGTTTTTTCTTGAAGCCACATCGCCAAAATCAAAAGGAGCAGTTGATCGGGAGAAGAAGTCATGAATCGAGGACCAATCAGAATCGAGAGTAAACATTTTCCATTCATTCAAAAAACTAACATCAAATATACTTTGTAGAACAAATTAAAAAGAGTCAGAAGATTGTTGTTCGTTGTGTTTACTTCTAAATAAAAAGTT
>LR738545.1:32837500-32850000 GCA_902685375.1 Neostethus bicornis | reverse complement strand
GCGCTCGTATTCCTACTCCTCACCCAAAGCCACGCCCTGCAGGCCGCTGCTGAACCGCAACGCTGCCATCTCCGACCTGGAAGAAGGTGAGTGAACTTTGACTCCTCTGCCCTCCGATGGACCGGCCACATGTCTGACCCGAAAGGACCAGAAAGCGGTCGTAAATCACAGAGAATCATAAAACACACGTGTGTTTAGGGCCTGACTCACTGCCTTACAGCCGCCACTGGTCTTAAAAACAGTTACAGCCGGTCTGCGCCCAGCGGGCCAGCTTCACCGTGCTGTGAGGCTCTCACCCTCCAGGATTCTTCCTCAGAAAGTTTTGTGGTTCTCATTCATGAGACTTGTTTACGTTAAAATTTACACCAAACTCGACGGAGCGTGAACTCATTTGAACTCATTGTTAAACCGCGCCGTCGCACATTATTTTATATCCTACTTTTGTTCTATTGTCTTCTGCTCATCTGGGGCCGGGTCGCCGGGGCAACAGCCTCAGACAGGAAACCCAGGCTTCTCTCCCCCCGGCTGCATCCTCCAGCTCACCCAGGAGGATCCTGATTGGTTCCCTGTCCAGCTGTGAGACATAGTCTCTCCAGCAGGAGCTCTGCTCCTCGGCCTCCTCATAGTAGGACGTGCCTGAATCACCCCATCTGGCTTGTCATGTTCCAGTGGTAGAGCGGCCATTAGAAGATCATTGCATGTCCATGATCCATATATTTAGTTCTAGACCCCGTCCGCACGTATCCGGGTATTTTTGAAAACGCATATCTGCTGTCCTCCGTTGTAGGAAAACGCTCGCGTCCACACGGAGCCGTATAAATACACTTCTGAGTGCGATTATGAGCATGTCAGACACTGGTCTGGGCAATTATGCAAATAAATCTGTGGCAAAAACAAATAAACTTGATCTATGCCCGATGAGGTACCTTTAAAACATATCTATGTACATGATGGATAACAAGTGATTCATATCCTTCTCAACGGATTCAGAAATATTTCTACAGATAGACATAGAAATCAAAACATGTGCTGTTGGTGTCTCACAGCTGCAATACTGCCCAGCAATGAGCAGTATCGATGTAAACATAAGTTCTGAACCGTCCAATCAGAGCACCTCTCCTGTCCTTGTTTTGTAAACAAGGACGCACACGAGTGACGTATGTGCATTACTTGTCGCAAGTAGTGACGCATAAAAACGCAAATCTCCGTTTCCGCACATCCACACGCAAAAACAGAGTTTTCCAAAATCTCCACTTTGGCTGGAGTTTTCAAAAACGCGTTTTCGCGTGGACGGCCAAAATGGATAAAAATATATGCGTTTTCAAAAACACCCAGCTACATGTGGACAAGGTCCTAGAGGTAGTATAGTTGGAGGGGGATGGAGATCAAGTTGAGATCCGTCACAGGTTTTATTTATAAGATAGATAAACACTATTGATCCAGAAGGAGGTCACTTTAGGTCACTTTACAGTCTGTCTCTGTCACCAGAAAGCACAGTTAGAACCTGAAGGAAGCAAGAAAATCTTTATTTGTCCCACAATGAGAGAAAGTGCAGTCAGCAACAGAACAGGCACAGGAAGAAAAAAGGTCATGACAAGTATGTACAAACAAAACAAAAACAAAAAATAGACTAAGAACAAAACCATGCATTCAAAGTGAGCGAGCTACCAAACAGTTCTGGTGACTCAGTGTGGAGTCTCACAGCAGAAGGAAGGAAAGACCTCCTGAATCTCTCCTTTACACAGGGAGGGTGGAGCAGTCTGCCACTGAAGCTGTGCAGACAGAGTGTCCTGCAGGGGGAGGGACTTGTTGTCCAGCATGGATGTCAGTCTCTTTAGGACCCTCCTGTTGGACTTCCGGGTTGCCGACAGATGGAGTAGGTTGTGTCTCTTAGAAGCTCCTGCAAACCGCTTTTTAAACGTTTATGGTGGCGTTTTATTGACTCTGTGGCAAGACTTTATTTTCTAATTGTGGTTCATTTTGATGGACTGAACGCTGATATGCCTCCCAAAAACAAAAACCTCGGCTCTGAGTGATCCCGCTCCGCCTTCTCTGACACAATCTCCGGGAGCAGCCGCCGCTCGTGCCCCCGACATGATGTCGGCAGACTTTAAAGCTGACCTTCTCGCATGCTTAAGGGAGGAGATGGCAGGAATTTTTAGAGCGGAACTCACGGCGGCTATGACAGCTAACATGGCTCAGATAAAGACGGAGCTGCAGACAGTGAGAGCCGAGCTAGGTGGCGTGGCATGGCGGCTATTAAGGCCGATGTGAGCGCATTAAGGACCCTTCTGTCACCCACCTCCCTCACTGAGTCCAGGGAGCAGCCCAGGACAGAGCTGGGCTTCTTGATGATTCTGTCCAGCTTCTTAAATAATGAGCTCATGAATAGAACAAGTGAAAATGTTTTGAAAAGTAGGGAGCTTGTAGTGAGAGTCGAAGGTCCAGCGATCACATCGGTCAAATCAGAACTCCTCTCTTCTGCTGCCCGACACGACTTCTTTTAGAGTCTACTGACACAAGGGATGAAAAAGGTCTGCTTACAGTGCGTGAGCAGAATCAGAGGTACACAGAGGGTTTTAAAATCCCAGATTTATTTTGGATTCATTGTGAGTAAACTGAGCAGATGAAGGTCAGCCTAAGACAGGGTGGGCAAACTTTTTGGTTCGAGGGCCAATTTCTAACATTTGACCAGGAGGCTGGAGCAGGCGGAAATGGATGGCATGCTATGGTAACCTCTAGATTAGACCGATAGAATGACGCTAGATTTTAAACAAGTGCTAAATGTAACATCAAGAGCGTTAAATTTCAAATCTAGCGGTGCTAGGTTTGAAATCTAAGCGCTTGATGTAACATTTTGCTTGTTTTAACATCTAACACGTTTGTTTACATGTGTGTATTGGGCCCGCATGTGGCCCGCGGGCCGTAGTTTTTCCTCGCCTGGTCTAAGATCTACAGCCTGGTTTATAAACCTGACTCCTGATGTTTTGTCATGTTTGTTGTTCCTCCTCAGAGCAGAAAACATTCACCCCGATGGATACGAGAGAAAAAAGGTAAAAAAAAAACCTTTCTTCTGTGGAGTGAGAGGGCAGCAGACCAGTGTGTGTGTGAGAGAGAGAGAGAGAGACTCTGTGTGTGTGTGTGTGTGTGTGTGTGTGTGTGTGTGTGTGTGTGTGTGTGTGTGTGTTTGTCTGGCAGGATATGAGTTACTTCCTTTAGGGGGCGTGGCCGAGCGTTTTTCTCTGATAAACATCCAAACACATGATTCATGTTCAGCTTTTATCCGTTTTCCTGCTTCCATGTTTTTCATGTAGGTTTCATCTCATCGTTAATCCTCATTATTCCATCTTTTATTTACATCATGCTAATCTTAAAACCTGTTTAAAGCCGGTGTGGAAGATCTGACTGCCCAAAAACACTCGCCCAGCGATGAGACAGACCTTTGTTTTCAACCAATAGAAACGCTTAGTTAACCAAAACCAGGAAGTCAGAGGGATGGACGGGTTGTGGGCCGTACAAAAGTGATTGGATGAGGTTTTCAATTTTCCAAAAAATCCATAGCTCATTTCAGCCAATTGTATCTATGATCTCGTTCTTTCGGTCGCCACCCACACTGGTTACCATGGTGAGGGTAGGAACGTAGATCCTGGTTACCGTGGTGAGGGTAGGAACATAGATCCTGGTTACCATGGTGAGGGTAGGAATGTAGATCCTGGTTACCACGGTGCAGGTAGGAACGTAGATCCTGGTTACCATGGTGCGGGTAGGAACGTAGATCCTGGTTACCATGGTGAGGGTAGGAACGTAGATCCTGGTTACCATGGTGCGGGTAGGAACGTAGATCCTGGTTACCATGGTGAGGGTAGGAACGTAGATCCTGGTTACCATGGTGCGGGTAGGAACGTAGATCCTGGTTACCATGGTGAGGGTAGGAACGTAGATCCTGGTTACCATGGTGAGGGTAGGAACGTAGATCCTGGTTACCATGGTGAGGGTAGGAACGTAGATCCTGGTTACCATGGTGAGGGTAGGAACGTAGATCCTGGTTACCATGGTGCGGGTAGGAACGTAGATCCATGTTACCATGGTGAGGGTAGGAACGTAGATCCATGTTACCATGGTGAGGGTAGGAATCAGACTCTGACTCTAGGTGTCTGTGGACTTGCGACGTTAGCAACTGCAAGTCTCACTCATCCTTAAAATGGAAACACCTGTGGAAGTCACTGATACGAATCCCTTTCATATGAGTGAATACTTCTGACCAGAGTTCCAGATGTCAGCATCTTCGTTCTGGAAGCAGTTGAGCCTGTGATAACAGAGGCATGGCGGCCTGTCTGAAGTGTTTTATATCCATCCAGGGTTTTGGGTTTCCGTAAGCGGGCCCAGTCTGCAGAGGAGGAGAGCAGCACATCGGTCCAACACCTCACGCTTACAGAGTTCCTCAAAGAGTACGTCGGCTTGGAGGCATCCATACAGACACGCATGTCCACTCTAACTCCTGCAAGCTGGGCGTACACTGTGTGACTTTTCAGCATGAATTCATGCCGAAGTCAGGTCGCACGACAATTTTAAGATGGATTAGAAGTTCCTCTTAATGACGCGTCTCTGTGTCTCTGTGTACAGGACGTTATGAGACGTTGTTGTTCCCGACTCGTACCGTATTTTCATGACCATAAGACGCAGTCTCAGTTATGTGTGTCATTTCTGTATTTACCACGTACACAAGGCGCACCTGATTATAGGGCGCAGGTTTTAATCTACAATCCACACCCACACTTCACCCTTTAAGGTTCTCATGGTGTTCTCTACTACGTCTTCTTCTTTCCTCACCCCCCTCCAGGGGGCGCCACATCAAGTCAGTTTCAAGTCAGCTTCCATCTAACCCTATCTCCTGCATCCTCTTCAGTCACACCAACTATCTTCATGTCTTCCTTCACTGTATCCATGAACCTCCTCTTTGGTCTTCCTCTAGTCCTCTTTCCTGGTGGTTCCAAATCCAGCATCCTTCTTCTGATGTACTCTCTCTCTCTCCTCTGCACATGTCCAAACCATCTCAGTCTGACCTCTCTGACTTTAAAACCTCTAACATGTGCTGTTCCTCTGATCCTGTCCATCCTGGTCACTCCCAGAGAGATCCTCAGCATCTTCATCTCTGATACAAACATCTCTGCTTCCTGTCTTTGAATCAGTGACACTGTCTCTAGACCAATCAGCGTGGCCGCTCTCACCACACTGTCTCTAGACCAATCAGCATGGCAGCTCTCACCACACTGTCTCTAGACCAATCAGCATGGCCGCTCTCACCACGCTGTCTCTAGACCAATCAGCATGGCCACTCTCACCACACTGTCTCTAGACCAATCAGCATGGCCGCTCTCACCACACTGTCTCTAGACCAATCAGCATGGCCGCTCTCACCACACTGTCTCTAGACCAATCAGCATGGCCACTCTCACCACACTGTCTCTAGACCAATCAGCATGGCCGCTCTCACCACACTGTCTCTAGACCAATCAGCATGGCCGCTCTCACCACACTGTCTCTAGACCAATCAGCATGGCAGCTCTCACCACACTGTCTCTAGACCAATCAGCATGGCCGCTCTCACCACGCTGTCTCTAGACCAATCAGCATGGCCGCTCTCACCACACTGTCTCTAGACCAATCAGCATGGCTGCTCTCACCACACTGTCTCTAGACCAATCAGCATGGCCGCTCTCACCACACTGTCTCTAGACCAATCAGCATGGCCGCTCTCACCACACTGTCTCTAGACCAATCAGCATGGCCGCTCTCACCACGGTTTTATACACTTTCCCTTTTATTTTATCTGAAACTCTCTGTTCTCTACTATGTACAACTTTAAAAAACAGCAACACACACATGCATTCAAGTGTGTGTTTTTAAAATTTCTATCGATGATCCACTGCTCTAGTCTTTCCTCCACTCGTTCTATCGATGATCCACTGCTCTAGTCTTTCCTCCACTCGTTCTATCGATGATCCACTGCTCTAGTCTTTCCTCCACTCGTTCTATCGATGATCCACTGCTCTAGTCTTTCCTCCACTCGTTCTATCGATGATCCACTGCTCTAGTCTTTCTTCCACTCGTTCTATCGATGATCCACTGCTCTAGTCTTTCCTCCACTCGTTCTATCGATGATCCACTGCTCTAGTCTTTCCTCCACTCGTTCTATCGATGATCCACTGCTCTAGTCTTTCTTCCACTCGTTCTATCGATGATCCACTGCTCTAGTCTTTCCTCCTCTCGTTCTATCGATGATCCACTGCTCTAGTCTTTCCTCCACTCGTTCTATCGATGATCCACTGCTCTAGTCTTTCCTCCACTCGTTCTATCGATGATCCACTGCTCTAGTCTTTCCTCCACTCGTTCTATCGATGATCCACTGCTCTAGTCTTTCCTCCACTCGTTCTATCGATGATCCACTGCTCTAGTCTTTCCTCCACTCGTTCTATCGATGATCCACTGCTCTAGTCTTTCCTCCACTCGTTCTATCGATGATCCACTGCTCTAGTCTTTCTTCCACTCGTTCTATCGATGATCCACTGCTCTAGTCTTTCCTCCTCTCGTTCTATCGATGATCCACTGCTCTAGTCTTTACTCCACTCGTTCTATCGATGATCCACTGCTCTAGTCTTTCCTCCACTCGTTCTATCGATGATCCACTGCTCTAGTCTTTCCTCCACTCGTTCTATCGATGATCCACTGCTCTAGTCTTTCCTCCACTCGTTCTATCGATGATCCACTGCTCTAGTCTTTCCTCCACTCGTTCTATCGATGATCCACTGCTCTAGTCTTTCCTCCACTCGTTCTATCGATGATCCACTGCTCTAGTCTTTCCTCCACTCGTTCTATCGATGATCCACTGCTCTAGTCTTTCCTCCACTCGTTCTATCGATGATCCACTGCTCTAGTCTTTCCTCCACTCGTTCTATCGATGATCCACTGCTCTAGTCTTTCTTCCACTCGTTCTATCGGTGATCCACTGCTCTAGTCTTTCCTCCACTCGTTCTATCGATGATCCACTGCTCTAGTCTTTCCTCCACTCGTTCTATCGATGATCCACTGCTCTAGTCTTTCCTCCACTCGTTCTATCGATGATCCACTGCTCTAGTCTTTCCTCCACTCGTTCTATCGATGATCCACTGCTCTAGTCTTTCCTCCACTCGTTCTATCGATGATCCACTGCTCTAGTCTTTCTTCCACTCGTTCTATCGATGATCCACTGCTCTAGTCTTTCCTCCACTCGTTCTATCGATGATCCACTGCTCTAGTCTTTCTTCCACTCGTTCTATCGATGATCCACTGCTCTAGTCTTTCCTCCACTCGTTCTATCGATGATCCACTGCTCTAGTCTTTCCTCCACTTGTTCTATCGATGATCCACTGCTCTAGTCTTTCCTCCACTCGTTCTATCGATGATCCACTGCTCTAGTCTTTCTTCCACTCGTTCCATCGATGATCCACTGCTCTTGTCTTTCTTCCACTCGTTCTATCGATGATCCACTGCTCTAGTCTTTCCTCCACTCGTTCCATCGATGATCCACTGCTCTAGTCTTTCTTCCACTCGTTCTATTGGTGATCCACTGCTCTAGTCTTTCCTCCACCTCGTCTTATGTCTGTAGAAACTCAGCTGCGTCTTCTTGAACCCGTTGGAGCTCGTTTTCCAGCTGATTCATTAATCTTAAATTCTCTGCTGGATTTCTAGGTTCCTCCTCGTAGCTGATGGTCTTCAGTTTAAACTCAGTCTCTTTGACATTTTCAGGGTCGTCAATGCAACGAACATACCCGTTCTTTTATAAACAATCCACGACCACTCTTCAGCCTTTAATGTTCTCATGGTGTTCTCTACTACGTCCACCTTAAAACAACACACACACACATAGTATTCCCTGAACTACAGAGTGCACCCCACATTTTGAAGTAAATCAAAGACTCTTTGGTGCCCCTTATAATCGTGAAAATACGGTAATCAGGCGGTCGAATGCAATCAGCAGACAAGCACAGAGAGTGGAACCTTCCAGAATCACACAGTGTGGATGGAGGTTCTATTAGAACCTTCTAGAATCACACAGTGTGGATGGAGGTTCTATTAGAACCTTCTAGAATCACACAGTGTGGATGGAGGTTCTATTTAGAACCTTCTAGAATCACACAGTGTGGATGGAGGTTCTATTAGAACCTTCTAGAATCACACAGTGTGGATGGAGGTTCTATACACAGTGTATCCCCAGCTTTCCAGCCACGCATGTCCGCTCTGACTCATGCAGATAACCTCACAGTCATGCACGTCCAGTCTAACCCCGTAAAGCATCCTGTCTGCAGCGGTTCTGCGACCATGCACGATCTCTTCCTGTAAATAAAGCCCTACATCTTTAATCCCATGCGGCCAAGGTCATGTTATAAATAGAAGCAGCATGCCAGGCATGTGGAATAATCTGTGGTCCTGCAGGACGTCTGGACATTCCAGAATGAGACCTCCGTCTCTGATTGGTCCGGTTGTTCTAAGTGTGTGTGTGTGTGTGTGTGTGTGTGCGTGTGTGTGTGTGTGTGACGTGATGAAGGATGGAGGATGAGGAGTGGGATAAATACATCATCCCTTCTAAAGTGGAGTCCGAGAAGTACAAAGTGAGCCGAACTTTCAGTTTTTTGAAGAGCAGGATGGCAAGCACGAGGAGTAAGACCAAGGTGGAACACACACACACACACACACACACACACACACACACACACACACACACACACACACATACACACACACACACACACTCACACATTCCACATGTTTCACCCCTTTGTCCTTCAGTAGTGTTCCAATCAGACCCTTTAGTTTTTCATGGTCATAGATTTTTGTCGCTGAATTAAAACAAGATAAAAACATCTCAGAAAAAAAACTTCACAATAAAAGTCTTTAAATAATCCTGGTGAAAAAGTCTTTTATTGTCCAAACAGTTTTAACGAGGCGTGAAACGTTCCACAAACATTTTGAGGTCATGGTTTAGTTTATTTTAGTCTGATGTTGGAAAAAAATGCAAAACTATCTTTGCATTTTAGAAAAAAAAAAGCCAAAGTGCTGCTTTGTTCACTTTACTTTTCTGAACCATCTGTTCCCAGCTTTACAAAAAAAAAGGACGGACAGTCCCGTTAGGACCCCTGAAATCCTAATGGAATAGCAGGAGTTCCAGAGTCTAACCCGACTGGTTATAGGCGAGAGGCAGGATACACCCTGAACAGGTTGTCAGTCTGTTGCGGGGCGACACATAAACACACAACCATCCAGAGACTCTAATTCCTGGGGTTAATATCTTAGTAGCCAATCAAACTAACATGGATGTTTTTAAAGGAAACCAGAGAAAACACACACATACACAGGGAGAACATGCAAACTACACACAGAAAGGATAGTGTTTTAATGGCTCCCAACCAGGGACTGAAACCCCAACCTCCTTGCTGTGAGACCCCCAGGCAGCCGTTGCTTTGTAATAAATTAAATAAAATAATCTCATAATTAAACCAACAAAAGACTAAAAAAAAACTGTTAGAAAAAATTTTAAAAATAAAGAGCAGCAAAAACAAAGAGTTTGACTGAATCTGGTTTCAGATTTTATTCTATAGACACTCTAATAGACGGTAGAAAGGGTTTCAAAGGGTCGTCCGGACAGTGTGTTTGACTTCCATCTAGAAATCATTTTCAATCTGATAGACGGAACCCGCGGGCCACATGCGGCCCGTTAAACGTTTTAATCCGGCCCGAAAAACTTAAAAAAAACTAAATAAATAAACCTTGTTAGTGTTTTATTTCACCTGCGATTCTGATGTTTCCTCACTAGATGAAGCACTGAATGATATGGAAAGCCATCCAGGCCCCAATACACACACGTATACAAGCGTGTTAGATGTTAAAACAAGCAAAATCTTACATCAAGCTCTTAGATTTCAAACCTGGATAAACTAAAGCACATTTTAACGATCACATTGTTTATTACACATCAGATACAGTGTGTTTCAAACACGTTTTAAACATCTGTATGAACTTTAATCTGAGACGTGTTCGTCCACAGAAGCAGCAGCAGGAGAGGAATCCAGTGTTGGTAAAAAGTAAGACCGTGTCCCTCCCACAGAGTGAGTACCTGTTAACCCGCCTCTAACCCCCCGCCCCTCTCCACATACACACACTCACACACACACTCTCCTGGTCACATTTTAACTGCTCTCAGCAGGAGGTCCTGGTTGATGATTTTAGTTTCCTGGATTGGTACCCACGCTCCTGCAGCCCTCACCAGACGACACACAGAGTGAAAGATTAAAACTTCATGAATCATTTCTCCTTTTTTTTTCTTTCAGATTCCATGAAAGAGAATTCTTCATCATCCACGTCTTCCTCTCCCTCCACGGCGCCAAACATGGCCAAAAGTTTATCCATAACCATAGACAGCAGGTAGGACGCGGGCTCCACGGAGGGTAAAACCTGGTTTATTATAAACATATTATAGAATCTGTAAAAATAAAAGAGAGAGAGTGATGTTCCTGTTCCTACCCTCACCATGGTAACCAGGATCTACGTTCCTACCTTCACCATGGTAACCAGGATCTACGTTCATACCCTCACCATGGTAACCAGGATCTACGTTCCTACCCTCACCATGGTAACCAGGATCTACGTTCCTACCCTCACCATGGTAACCAGGATCTACATTCCTACCCTCACCATGGTAACCAGGATCTACGTTCCTACCCTCACCATGGTAACCAGGATCTACGTTCCTACCCTCACCATGGTAACCAGGATCTACATTCCTACCCTCACCATGGTAACCAGGATCTACATTCCTACCCTCACCATGGTAACCAGGATCTACATTCCTACCCTCACCATGGTAACCAGGATCTACGTTCCTACCCTCACCATGGTAACCAGCTGTGGGTTGTGACTGAAAAAATGAGATTGCGAATACAAGCGGGTTTTTTGATCTTCCTCCACAGGGTGGCTGGGCTCTCACTCAGAGATCGGGTGAGGAGCTCTGCCATCCGGGAGGAGCTCGATGTTGAGCCGCTCCTCCTCCAGGTCGAGAGGAGCCAGATGGGGTGATTCGGGCATCTGGTCAGGATGCCCCCCGAGCGCCTCGCTGGTGAGGTGCTTCGGGCATGTCCCACCAGGAGGAGACCGAGAGGCAGACCCCGGACCTGCTGGAGAGACTGTGTCTCTCAGCTGGACAGGGAACACCTTAGGATCCTCCTGGGTGAGCTGGAGGATGCAGCCGGGTGAGGGAAACCTGGGCTTCCGTCTGAGGCTGTTGCCCTCAACGACCCGGCCCCGGATAAGCGGAAGACGACAGAATGAAATGAAAAAAATGAAAGAACTCTTGATTGTTTTTTGTAATTCATATTTTCAGTAATTAAACATATTTTAAATGTTAAGAAAATCCTTCCAAATTAGACCCTTGTTTTGTTTCATCTTCTGAACCGTTTATTCTTAATGAGGTCATGGAGGGTGCAGGAGCCTATCCCGGTTGATATATCAGGTGAGAGGCAGGGTACACCCTGAACAGGTCGCCAGTCTATTGCAGGGGCACACACATACACACACACACACACACTCATTCCTGGCAGCCAATCAACCTAACATGTATATTTTAGAGGAAACCAGAGAAAACCCACACATACACAAGGAGAACATGCAAACCTCACACAGAAAGACCAGTGTTTCAAGCCTCGCCCCCACTCCGGGACTCAAACCTCTGACCCTCTAGCTGTGAAGCCACCGTGCAGCTGCTTTATAAATGATTTTACAGTCACGGCAAAACGTTTTAAACAAACAACAATAAACCAGAGGGCTGCTCGGTGGCCTCACAGCAAGAAGGTCAGGGTTCAAGTCCCAGACTAGGGGTAAGGCTTGAAATACTAGTCTTTCTGTGTGGGGTTTGCATGTTCTACCTGTGTATGTGTGGGTTTTCTCTGGTTTCCTCCAAAAACATACATGTTAGGTTGATTGGCTGCTGTGAAACTACCCTTAGGAACGAGTGTGTGTGGATGTTCGTGTGTGCGGCCTCGCAGCAGACTGTTGACCTGTTCGGGGTGTATCCTGCCTCATGTGATGAGTCAGGCAGAATAGACTCCCGCACCCCTCAAACCTCCGTAGAAATAAGAAGTTCAGAAAACGAATCAAGTCGATCCCGGTTCGTCGAATCATATTTATTTTTATTTTTCAGACTGTATTAATCGCTCACGGAGAAACTAATCTGCTACACCGCACCGCAGCAGGCAGCCATGACGATACCAATGGTGGGAGTAACTAGGGGTTAGGTGTCTTCTCCAGAGACACTGAGGCATGAGCTCATTGGGAATCAAATTGACAATTCTTAGGCCCAAAGGCAGCCATTTTACCTCCGAGCTATGCTCCAAAACAGGAAGTGGTGGATGGTAGTGGTCCAATGAGGATCAATAAAAAGAGAGAGAGGTGTAAGACGGACCGTTCCTTGT
>LR738545.1:32827500-32832500 GCA_902685375.1 Neostethus bicornis | reverse complement strand
AGCGTTTTGTCTTTGCTTCTGTGGTGAGTCTGAACACCCCGTTCTCCAGAATCAGACCCCCGTCCAGCTTCTCACCCTTCTGGGTTTACTCCTAAAGGACCAGAAGCCCCCGGTGATCCCTCTCCAGAAGCTGATCGTCAGAGAAGTGGCCAATGAGGAGAGAGGAATGTTCCTCATCTCGGCTTCTTCAGTCGGGCCGGAAATGTACGAAATTCACACGACGTCCAGAGAAGAAAGGAATGCATGGATGAAGCAGATCCGGCATGCTGTGGAGAGGTGTGTGTGCTCAGGGGGTCTGTGTACGGGGTGGGGGCGGCAGTGTATGCAGGGTGTGTGATTGGTACCAACCAATCACAGACTGACCATCACCAGATGATCAGTCTGGATCTGGTCTGTGATTGGTTGGTGATGGTCAGTCTGGATCTGGTGTGTGTGTGATTGGTTGGTGATGATCAGTCTGGATCTGGTGTGTGTGATTGGTTGGTGATGGTCAGTCTGGATCTGGTGTGTGATTGGTTGGTGATGGTCAGTCTGGATCTGGTGTGTGTGTGATTGGTTGGTGATGATCAGTCTGGATCTGATGTGTGTGATTGGTTGGTGATGGTCAGTCTGGATCTGGTCTGTGATTGGTTGGTGATGGTCAGTCTGGATCTGGTCTGTGATTGGTTGGTGATGGTCAGTCTGGATCTGGTGTGTGATTGGTTGCTGATGATCAGTCTGGATCTGGTGTGTGTCTGATTGGTTGGTGATGGTCAGTCTGGATCTGGTCTGTGATTGGTTGGTGATGGTCAGTCTGGATCTGGTGTGTGATTGGTTGGTGATGGTCAGTCTGGATCTGGTGTGTGTGATTGGTTGGTGATGGTCAGTCTGGATCTGGTGTGTGTGCGATTGGTTGGTGATGATCAGTCTGGATCTGGTGTGTGTGATTGGTTGGTGATGATCAGTCTGGATCTGGTGTGTGTGTGATTGGTTGGTGATGATCAGTCTGGATCTGGTCTGTGATTGGTTGGTGATGGTCAGTCTGGATCTGGTCTGTGATTGGTTGGTGATGATCAGTCTGGTTCTGGTCTGTGATTGGTTGATGATGGTCAGTCTGGATCTGGTCTGTGATTGGTTGGTGATGGTCAGTCTGGATCTGGTCTGTGATTGGTTGGTGATGGTCAGTCTGGATCTGGTCTGTGATTGGTTGGTGATGGTCAGTCTGGATCTGGTCTGTGATTGGTTGGTGATGGTCAGTCTGGATCTGGTCTGTGATTGGTTGGTGATGGTCAGTCTGGATCTGGTCTGTGATTATTTTGTCCATTATTTTTAACACAATGTGTATTTTTCTGATGATCAGTTCTCCTGAGGAAGAGGAGGAAGAGGAGCGGAACGCTGAGACGGAGGAGGCCAGACAGGCTGCAGAAATACGAACTCAGAGGATCAACAAGTTCCAGGGTAAAAAAAAAAAAAAAAATCACACGCATTCAAACAAACAAACATTTTATGAAGCTTTAAAATTTCGTAAACTTTTCCAGATTCCCTGTTCGGTCAGGACCAGCAGATCTTTCAGACTCTGGAGGAGAAACTTCAGCTTTATGCAGACCTCATAGACCTGGCCTTCCACACCTCTGATCCTGTGGTACCACGACACCTGTTGGTGCAGCCATGCCAGTACAGCGACACCGAAACACCGCGTCAGGCCTCGTTCTTACTCACTGCTGCTCTCACAGAAGGTTGGACTGAAAACACGGGTTCAGAAAAGACTTTTCTAAAGATAAAAAATCACATCATGTTATTGTTTGTTAATATTTTTAGTTTTTCTCAGTTTTTTTATAAAAACAAGTTGGTGTCATTTCTCATTCATCCGAATAGAATTCTATTCTTGACAAAAAAAAATTTTCTCTTTGAATCTTAACTTTCAACAGAACAAACTCCATAAATCTTTTGTAAATTTTTCAGCAGGGATCCATCTTGGAAAAGGTTTCAAAGTGTCTTCAGGACAGTGTCTTTAATGATCGAGACGTTTGAACTTCAGAAATCATTTTTAATCTGATAGAAGAAATCTGAGAAAGTTAAAGTCCGCGTACGTACGGGTGAAACGACAACGCTCACCAGGCCCATGGTGAACAAAACAAACGGATGGGCAGGGCATGGAGAGGGTTCCGGTTCCAAGTTCCATCCTTGGGTGGAGACGGCAGCTCAGTGGTTAGAGTGTTCGCGCGCGGACTGGAATTTCGCGGGTTCACGAACCCGCAGAGAGCACGAACCCGCAGATAGCACGTCTAGGGTCCTTGGAGAATCATTCGTTTATTTATTTTTTACTGCTTGGTGGATGAAGCTGCCTACTGGTCATCCCCCGGAGGCTCCTCAGTCTCCTTACAAATGCCAGCTTTTCTTATGATGCCCATTGAGACGGAAATTCTTTGATTTGGGGCTATACAAATAAAATTGAATTGAATTGAAGAGGCAGTAGGATGGATGTGTGAGAGCCTTGCCGGTGAGGCGGGTGTTTTAAATGTCCTGTACGGATGGGAGAGGGACACCCACAATCCTCTCCGCTGCTCTCACTAGTTTCTTTCATCAGGATGTAGTGCAGGTGCCGTACCACACAGGGATGCAGCTGGTGAGGATGCTTTCTCCGGTGTCTCTGTTAAAGGTGGTCATGTTAGGAGCTGGAGCTCTGGCTCTTCTCAGCTTGTGGAGAAAGTAGGGTCTCGGTTGGGCTTCGCTGGCCAGTGATGGAGTGTTCTTTGACCAGAATAGGTTCTCTCTGAGGATCCACAAAGAGGTCTGGATCCTCAGAGGATCCTCAAAGAGGACCTCAGAGAGGAGCACAACTGTGACTAGATCTGGTTTTAAATAAACTAACCTGAGTTTGTCCAACTCCTAAAAGAGGAGGAGCTAATACCAACAAACCTGTGGGTACGTAACTAGTTAACAATGATAGGGAGGGTTCTAGTTTAACTTCTATCGTTGTCTGATTGCCTTCTATCGTCCTAAACCGAACTGACTGACCAGTTGGACGTTGTCATACTATACTCATGTTAACAGTCCTGTATGGAGTCTCTCTTCTCCAGGCGTCAGGACTGTTTGAGAAGTTACAGAGACTCTTCAGACGACATCATCATCATCTTTATTCCAGACTCATGGTCCATTTATACACAGAGAAACAGATAAGAAATAAAAAGAAATAAAAGATACAAGCAGTTATAATAAACATCTGTACCAGTGTTTCCATAGAAGGTACTGATACCTGTTAGTACTGACATTAGGATTCACTAAGACTCTCACGCGTAAGCAGAATCAATTATACGACATGAGAACTTGTAACAGCGAAGTTCTTAACAGAGCCTGAAAGCTGCTGACTCCGGCCTGGCAGACACTGCTGGACCTGAGCTTTTTTAACTTCACATCTCGGTTTTCTTTAAACCTGTCGACACAGTACGACAGAAACTAGACAAGATGTCTCCAGAATAACATGTCGTTTATTCTGAGCTGTAATGAACCAAACAACCACTTCACAACAGAGAAGCCTCAACTGGTCCACAGTCTGTCGTCCATGTGGATCTTAAAGCCATCAAACACACACGTGAGGACAGAGAGGTTAATATTCTAAGTAGAGAGAAAGGTGTCGGGTTTTAGGATGTGGAAGGAGGAGGACCTTACTGCGGTACATCAAAACAAGGTTTATAAAAACAATTAGAGTGAGTCTGTAAAGCAAGAGGCACGGGATTAACTCAGGATTTAAATAATAACAGAGTTCAAACATGGTCAGGTAACCAGGGAGACCTGGCTGGAAGGGATGGTATGACCCTATAAGAAGGTCTGGGTTTCATATGCCCTTCATATTGGGCAGGCAGCAGGCTGACGATGCAAAGCTGATTGGTACCATGCGAATCACCCAGGTGTTCAGGATGTGGTTGGAATCCATGTGAGGGAGGAAGGTCCGGGGCTCCCTCGGGCGGCAGGCGAGGGGATCCTGACAAAAGCATGGTTTAAAAGAGGTGTAAAAGAAACCATCTTTGAGAAAAAAGAAACCCTCTCTGAGCAGGAATGGAGGCTTAAGAACTCCATTAAGATCAGGTTTGATGGGGTTCGCTCCTCTTTAGGGGTCAAAAACATCTCGATCATCAAACACACGATCCTGAAGACACTTTGAAGACTTTTCTATGAACAGTTAAATCAACCTGAAAAACTCACATTTAAAATGAATGATTGTTGTTCATGGGAATGAATGAGGGTGGGATTGGTTTCTGTTTCCATGGTAATCATGGCGTGACGCATCTCGTCTGCTAAACTCACTGAGTTAGAGTCTGACGTGCTCCTGGGCTCTGAATTAGAAGTAAGATCTTAAGCCCAAGCCGTCGGGTCGAGTCGGCGCAGGCTTCTCTCTCGGTGTGTATTCTAAACTAAGGAATACTTGTTATAAAAATAAAACAGAGAAGTGATGTTAAACTACCAAACAGGATCCACAGAGCCACTAACCCGATACGAAGGAGTGAGAAGTTAAGGAGGATCCCCGATATGAAGGAGTGAGAAGTTAAGGAGGATCCCCGATATGAAGGAGTAAGAAGTTAAGGAGGATCCCCGATATGAAGGAGTGAGAAGTTAAGGAGGATCCCCGATATGAAGGAGTAAGAAGTTAAGGAGGATCCCCGATATGAAGGAGTGAGAAGTTAAGGAGGATCCCCGATATGAAGGAGTGAGAAGTTAAGGAGGATCCCCGATACGAAGGAGTAAGAAGTTAAGGAGGATCCCCGATATGAAGGAGTAAGAAGTTAAGGAGGATCCCCGATACGAAGGAGTAAGAAGTTAAGGAGGATCCCCGATATGAAGGAGTGAGAGGTTAAGGAGGATCCCCGATATGAAGGAGTGAGAAGTTAAGGAGGATCCCCGATATGAAGGAGTAAGAAGTTAAGGAGGATCCCCGATATGAAGGAGTGAGAAGTTAAGGAGGATCCCCGATATGAAGGAGTGAGAAGTTAAGGAGGATCCCCGATATGAAGGAGTAAGAAGTT
>LR738545.1:32792500-32825000 GCA_902685375.1 Neostethus bicornis | reverse complement strand
CTAGCTTGTAAGTGTGATGTCCGGGCCTTGTATATGTGTGTGTGTGTGTGTGTGTGTGTGTGTGTATATGTGTGTGTGTGTGTGTGTGTGTGTGTGTGTGTGTGTGTTTCTAGATTGATTTAGCCCGTTTTTCTGTGGATTTCTGGAACGCTCAGAAAAAACAACCAATGAGCAGATGTCTAAAGTATGACACATTTGACGTAGCCACGCCCCCCTCCCTCCTCAATACCCGCCCGCCCTCCTCACCCGCCTCCACTCCGGCCTTACGCCCTCACAAACTGGCTTTCAACGTCCGATATACAGGCTGGTTCGCTGCTCTGCGTCTTTTTTATTTTCTTGCTTTTTGTAGCTACGCACGGGTTTACGCCCGCCTTCCCCCTCCTGCTCAGAGATGGGCGGAGGAATAGCGGCTCAGTAAGAGCAGAGGGCGGAGCTTGTACTTTCTCAGGATGGACGGGGGGATGAGCGATACCCGGCCTTTCATAGTTCCGGGTCGCGTAAGCGACTCTTTTGCGAATATTTTTTGCTTTTTTTGCGACTTTTTTGTGAGTTTTTTGACAAAAAAGTGTCTTCATTTGCGTTTTTTTTTTTCTGGCTTTTTTTCACAATTTTTGAGGAAAAACTGACTTTTTTTGCGACTTTTCCCACAAAAAAAGTCGCGAAAGCGACTTTTTTGCAATTTTTGAGAAAAAAGTAGTTTTTGCAACGACTTTTTCGCGACTTTTTGAGGAACAACTGACTTTTTTTGCAATTTTTCCCACTTTTTTGTAACTTTTTTTAGGGAAAAAGTTGCAAATTAGGTCACTGATGACGGGCGGGGGGATGAGCGATACCCGGTCTTTCATAGTTCCGGGTGTGTGACTGCGCTCCACCAAATCAATATATTTTCATAACTATGGTGTAATGCATGTTTTGCGTGTGTGTGTGCAGAGGATACAATGTGAAGAGACTTATTTTACATGAGATGGACCTTTAAATGTTTCCATCCAGACGATCCATGTTTCTTCTGTTTGCAGGCGGCCGTGACCTTCCAGGACAGCTGCTACGAAGTCCAGAAGCTGCTCCTGCAGGAGGCCGAGCGGCCCCCGCGCAGCCTGGTACGAACCGGACCACATCTGTGTTCCTGAAGCTTTCAGGAACAGCCGGTAACACACACTCTGCTGTGCAGGAGCAGCCGAGGAGCTCCGACCGGGTGAAGGAGGAGAAGAAGGGTTCTGAGAGGAAGAACGTGGACGAGGTGCAGAAACTTCAGGCAAAGCTGAAACAGGATCAGCAGCGTTGGAACAAGGAGTGTGTGAGCAGAGAAAAACAGCAGGTAGGAGAATCCTCCAGGAAGAGCTGCCTGATCTGTTTCTTTAAATCTGAACCTAAAGGCCCGGTTTACATGTTACAGAGTGAGCAGGAGAACATTCTGGATCAACGAGAGCAGGAGTGTGTTCTGGAGGCCGGGCGGCTTCGCTGCGAGCGTTTGGAGCTGGAAGCTCAGCTGCTGGAGTACCAGCAGAACCTGGAGCGTCTGAGGGAAGGACAGCGGGGTGTCCAGAGAGAGAGGGAGCAGATGGAGACCCAGCAGAGGCTCCTGCAGAGCTGGAGACACAGCCGGCAGAGCAGCCTGCCCGTCACCATACCACTGGATGGATACACGGTGAGAGCCAACGCACGATGGCACGACGACTGCAGGTAGAAACTGGACATGGCATGTCGCTGCGTGCCAAATAGGAAGCAGCTGCTGGATTCAGTGATGGTTCGGGAGGTACAGTACATCTACCTACAGAACGAAAGAGGTCTAGGAGGGTACGGCTGGTGGCGAACTGGCTTCTTGGGCATGAGTCCTTCACAAGTATATGGTTGAGGGGTCGATGGGGGATCAGACAGGGACAAGACACATTAATAATAACCTGATTTAGGACGGAAGGACACCAGGACAACAAAGGGGAAGATGAGACACAGGTACGCTGAGATTTAGGGCAATGAGTTGAACAAGGAGAAACGGTTGAAGCTCCAGTGAATCATAAACCAGTCGTTCTTAACCTGGGATCGATCAAATCCTAGGGGTTCGGTGAGTCGGTCTCAGGGGTTCGGTGGAGCCTCCGCCACGGAGGTCCGCCCCTCAGTCTAGTCTGCAGTTAGTGGGCAGAGTCATTGAAAGCTTCCTGCTCTGGGATTTCCTACCGATCCGCTTAGGGAGGGCTGGATAAGCAGCAGAGTGAGACCTCCCTATCAGACCGCTTAGAGAGGGCTGGATAAGCAGCAGAGTGAGACCTCTCTATCAGACCACTTAGAGAGGGCTGGATAAGCAGCAGAGTGAGACCTCCCTATCAGACCGCTTAGAGAGGGCTGGATAAGCAGCAGAGTGAGACCTCTCTATCAGACCACTTAGAGAGGGCTGGATAAGCAGCAGAGTGAGACCTCCCTATCAGACCGCTTAGAGAGGGCTGGATAAGCAGCAGAGTGAGACCTCCCTATCAGACCGCTTAGAGAGGGCTGGATAAGCAGCAGAGTGAGACCTCCCTATCAGACCGCTTAGAGAGGGCTGGATAAGCAGCAGAGTGAGACCTCCCTATCAGGCCGCTTAGAGAGGGATGGATAAGCAGCAGAGTGAGACCTCCCTATCAGACCGCTTAGAGAGGGCTGGTTAAGCAGCAGAGTGAGACCTCTCTATCAGACCACTTAGAGAGGGCTGGATAAGCAGCAGAGTGAGACCTCCCTATCAGGCCGCTTAGAGAGGGATGGATAAACAGCAGAGTGAGACCTCCCTATCAGTCCGCTCAGAGAGGGCTGGATAAGCAGCAGAGTGAGACCTCCCTATCAGTCCGCTCAGAGAGGGCTGGATAAGCAGCAGAGTGAGACCTCCCTATCAGACCGCTTAGAGAGGGCTGGATAAGCAGCAGAGTGAGACCTCCCTATCAGACCGCTCAGAGAGGGCTGGATAAGCAGCAGAGTGAGACCTCCCTATCAGACCACTTAGAGAGGGCTAGATAAGCAGCAGAGTGAGACCTCCCTATCAGACCGCTTAGAGAGGGCTAGATAAGCAGCAGAGTGAGACCTCCCTATCAGACCGTTTAGAGAGGGCTGGATAAGCAGCAGAGTGAGACCTCCCTATCAGACCGCTTAGAGAGGGCTGGATAAGCAGCAGAGTGAGACCTCCCTATCAGACCACTTAGAGAGGGCTAGATAAGCAGCAGAGTGAGACCTCCCTATCAGACCGCTTAGAGAGGGCTGGATAAGCAGCAGAGTGAGACCTCCTTATCAGACCGCTCAGAGAGGGCTGGATAAGCAGCAGAGTGAGACCTCCCTATCAGACCGCTTAGAGAGGGCTGGATAAGCAGCAGAGTGAGACCTCCCTATCAGACCGCTTAGAGAGGGCTGGATAAGCAGCAGAGTGAGACCTCCCTATCAGACCGCTCAGAGAGGGCTGGATAAGCAGCAGAGTGAGACCTCCCTATCAGACCGCTCAGAGAGGGCTGGATAAGCAGCAGAGTGAGACCTCCCTATCAGACCGCTCAGAGAGGGCTGGATAAGCAGCAGAGTGAGACCTCCCTATCAGACCGCTTAGAGAGGGCTAGATAAGCAGCAGAGTGAGACCTCCCTATCAGACCGCTTAGAGAGGGCTGGATAAGCAGCAGAGTGAGACCTCCCTATCAGACCACTTAGAGAGGGCTAGATAAGCAGCAGAGTGAGACCTCCCTATCACACCGCTTAGAGAGGGCTGGATAAGCAGCAGAGTGAGACCTCCCTATCAGGCCGCTTAGAGAGGGATGGATAAACAGCAGAGTGAGACCTCCCTATCAGACCGCTTAGAGAGGGCTGGATAAGCAGCAGAGTGAGACCTCCCTATCAGACCGCTTAGAGAGGGCTGGATAAGCAGCAGAGTGAGACCTCCCTATCAGACCACTTAGAGAGGGCTAGATAAGCAGCAGAGTGAGACCTCCCTATCAGTCCGCTCAGAGAGGGCTGGATAAGCAGCAGAGTGAGACCTCCCTATCAGACCGCTCAGAGAGGGCTGGATAAGCAGCAGAGTGAGACCTCCCTATCAGACCACTTAGAGAGGGCTGGATAAGCAGCAGAGTGAGACCTCCCTATCAGACCGCTCAGAGAGGGCTGGATAAGCAGCAGAGTGAGACCTCCCTATCAGACCGCTTAGAGAGGGCTGGATAAGCAGCAGAGTGAGACCTCCCTATCAGACCGCTTAGATAGGGCTGGTTAAGCAGCAGAGTGAGACCTCCCTATCAGACCGCTCAGAGAGGGCTGGATAAGCAGCAGAGTGAGACCTCCCTATCAGACCGCTCAGAGAGGGCTGGATAAGCAGCAGAGTGAGACCTCCCTATCAGACCGCTTAGAGAGGGCTGGATAAGCAGCAGAGTGAGACCTCCCTATCAGACCGCTTAGATAGGGCTGGTTAAGCAGCAGAGTGAGACCTCCCTATCAGACTGTTTAGAGAGGGCTAGATAAGCAGCAGAGTGAGACCTCCCTATCAGACCGTTTAGAGAGGGCTAGATAAGCAGCAGAGTGAGACCTCCCTATCAGACCGCTTAGAGAGGGCTGGATAAGCAGCAGAGTGAGACCTCCCTATCAGACCACTTAGAGAGGGCTAGATAAGCAGCAGAGTGAGACCTCCCTATCAGACCGCTTAGAGAGGGCTAGATAAGCAGCAGAGTGAGACCTCCCTATCAGACCGTTTAGAGAGGGCTGGATAAGCAGCAGAGTGAGACCTCCCTATCAGACCGCTCAGAGAGGGATGGATAAGCAGCAGAGTGAGACCTCCCTATCAGACCGCTTAGAGAGGGCTGGATAAGCAGCAGAGTGAGACCTCCCTATCAGTCCGCTCAGAGAGGGCTGGATAAGCAGCAGAGTGAGACCTCCCTATCAGACCGCTTAGAGAGGGCTGGATAAGCAGCAGAGTGAGACCTCCCTATCAGACCACTTAGAGAGGGCTAGATAAGCAGCAGAGTGAGACCTCCCTATCACACCGCTTAGAGAGGGCTGGATAAGCAGCAGAGTGAGACCTCCCTATCAGGCCGCTTAGAGAGGGCTGGATAAGCAGCAGAGTGAGACCTCCCTATCAGACCGCTTAGAGAGGGCTGGTTAAGCAGCAGAGTGAGACCTCCCTATCAGACCGCTTAGAGAGGGCTGGATAAGCAGCAGAGTGAGACCTCCCTATCAGACCGCTCAGAGAGGGATGGAGAAGCAGCAGAGTGAGACCTCCCTATCAGACCGCTTAGAGAGGGCTGGATAAGCAGCAGAGTGAGACCTCCCTATCAGACCGCTTAGAGAGGGCTGGATAAGCAGCAGAGTGAGACCTCCCTATCAGACCGCTTAGAGAGGGCTGGATGAGCAGCAGAGTGAGACCTCCCTATCAGACCGCTTAGAGAGGGCTGGATAAGCAGCAGAGTGAGACCTCCCTATCAGACCGCTTAGAGAGGGCTGGATGAGCAGCAGAGTGAGACCTCCCTATCAGACCGCTTAGAGAGGGCTGGATAAGCAGCAGAGTGAGACCTCCCTATCAGACCGCTTAGAGAGGACTAGATAAGCAGCAGAGTGAGACCTCCCTATCAGGCCGCTTAGAGAGGGCTGGATAAGCAGCAGAGTGAGACCTCCCTATCAGACCGCTTAGAGAGGGCTGGATAAGCAGCAGAGTGAGACTCTCTACCGGTCAGAGGTGTCAAGTAGCGAAGTAGAACTACTTCGTTACTTTACTCAAGTAGAAAATCTCGTTATCTTTACTTTAGGGTGGAGACGGTGGCCGCGTGGTTAGAGCGTTCGCCCGCGGATCGGAAGGTCGCGGGTTTGCGTCCCACGGAGAGCACGTCTAGGGTCCTTGGAGAAGACACCTAACCCCCACTTCTCCCACCATTGGCGCCGTTGAAGGGCAGCCTGCTGCGGTGTAAGGAGTGCAGCAAACAAATTTCCCCGGTGAGGGATGAATAGAGTAATTCATTTTAATTTTTGTTTTTTTTAACAAAGTAATTATTTTTTGTCTACTTTTTACTTTTACTCACTACTTTTTTATGTAATTATCTGTACTTTTACTTCGTTATTTTCATAAAAAGTAGTCGCTACTTTCGCCATTTTGTCACAGTTAAAAATAAAGAAAAAAGTCAATAAAAACCAATCCGGATCAATCACGCCATTTGATTTGAATGTGGTTGGATGAGGCGAGCTAACGCAATCTCAATACGACTTTCTGTTGCTTCATCACTTCAACACGTGACACACAGCACGCGCGCATGCATGCCCCGCACCCTCTTCTGTGTTCCAGGTGTCACGCAGGCTGTATGTGGTACTCCCAACCTTAGAAACTTGTGAAAGACTATTCAGTATTGCCTCAAAGAACTTTGAAAACTAGCTGCCTTCAAGGCCTTTTGGTCTTTTTTTTTTTTTTCATTAATTTATTTTTTTTACATTGAGTGTGTTTGTGTCTGCTGAAGTTGGTTAAATTAGGTGATGCAGAGTGAAGCTTGGTAGCTGAAGGGATGTTACATAATGCCCTGCTTATGTTAATACATTTGATTGTGTTCATTAATCGATTTCTAATAAAGATTATTAAGAAATAAATGTTTCTGATTCATAAAGTTTAACATCAAAACACTTTCATTTATTATCATATTTTCTGCTCCTTAAAGCATGTGATAATAGTTAAAAAATATGTTCATACGCTTTTGTTAACAATATTCCTTTTTTATGAAAATTACTTTTACTTTTTTACTTGAAGTAGTTTTAAAATAGGTTACTTTTTACTTTTACTTAAGTAGAAAACTTGAGTTGATACTTCTACTTTTACTAAAGTAGTTTTTTAACTCGGTATTTATACTTCTACTTGAGTAGAAAATGTTGGTACTTTTGACACCTCTGCTACCGGTCTGCTGGATAAGCAGCAGAGTGAGACCTCCTTCTCAGTCGGGTTTAACGACACCTTCTTTAATAACCCTCCGTCTGACGTTGGGTTAGCGTTAGTGACGCTACTAAGGAATGGTTCGGTCCCTCCGACAAGTTCAGACAGTTCAGACCTGTTCAGACAGGAAGCACTGATGATGTAAAACGGACTAAACAGGCTCAAAAATGGACCGCATTTGGTTCTCAAACCAGACTTTGTTCAACCTTCCTGTTTTTTTTTTTTTTTTTTTAGGTTCCCTCTCACAGCCGAACAGGAAGTCTGGACGGGAGCTGTTCGGTGTTTGAGAAGGAGGTGGTTTTGCTGAGCGCCCTGCGGCCTCCTCACAGGAACACGCAGCAGGAGGGTCACCTCTACAACAGCCTGAACACGCTGCTCAGCCACACACACCCCGCCCGGCCAACACCCCACAGGAACAACCACAGTAAGGCAGAAAACACGACCATTTAAAATGAAATGAAAGGTCTTTATCATTCAAAACAATGAGTTTATGACACCGACCATTTTTTTAAAAACATCTATCAAAAACATGTTTTCATCCTTCTGTCTTTGAAGACAAAAGATTCAGCACAGTTTTACAAACAACCCAGGAATGGGAAAACCACGGCCCGCAGGCCACATGCGGCCCGTTAAATGATGTAATCAGGCTCGCCAAACTTGAAAAAATTAATTAAATAAATATTATTATGTTTTGTTTTCCTGCAATTCTGATGTTTCATCACTACATGGCGCCAAAGATACAACAACACTGCTCCCATTAAAATGAGTGTGTCTCTGTGATGCCCACAAAATAAACAGGGTACACAGATATGGAAAGCCATGAGGGACGATACAAGCACATAAACAAGCGTGTTAGATTTCAAACCTACCATATTTTCCGCATTCAGGCGCTACACTAAAGGCTGTTCAACTTTGTCCTCTAACTGTGGCCATCTCCCTTCGTTCCCGCGGAAACTCTGTTTGGTCTTGTTTACTTGGCGTAGCACATCCTCTTGCTTCCTCCACTTCCTCACCATTGATTCATTGATGTTAAACTCTCTCGCTGCGGCTCTACGTGTTCTACTGCGTGACCGATTGCCTTAAGTTTAAACTCTGCGTTGTAACAGTGTCTCTTGGTAGGAGCCATTTCAGGCTCTTTACACAAACACACAAATGGAAATGAGACGTCAGCATGCACCGCGCACTACTTCTTCTATGGGGGAAATGGAGTCGGCGGCTGCTTACCGCAGTTGCGACACCTGTTGTAGCTCAATGTTAATCCATATATAAGACGCTCCGAGTTAAAAGGCGCATCGTGGACTTTAGAGAAAATTTAAGGTGCGCCTTATAGTGCGGAAAATACGGTACATTTTATAGGTTGATGTAACATCTAGTGTGCTTGTTTACATGCGTTTAGTGGCCCTAATGGCGCTCAATACCCCGTTCATTTTCACTGGAAATTAAAGCACATTTTTTCTCCACCAATAAGGTGAGGTTACCAAACCATGCCATCTGTCTGCTCCTGCTCCGCCCCTTTGTTTATGTGTTAGAACTCAATGTGACCCACGAATCAAAAAGTTTGCCCACCTCTGAACCAGCCTGTTCATTATGTCTAAGCTTCATGCTCCCGATGAAGCAGCAAGTTGTGACGGGATGGTACCGTATTGCCCGGGGGCTGTCCGGGGTGAGGCAGGGGGTAACTTTCCAATAGAGTCATAGGACTCCTCCTACAGTCAGGAGCCACCCTTAGCGCCTGGCCCTGGGCGGTTTAGAAGAGGTGCTTCCTGTGTTTTTACGGTTTCCATGGAAACGTCCGGTTGCTCTCTTGAGGAACTGGAGGCGCTCACTGGGACCCAGTGAAACACAGAGAGACCAGTTTGGTGTTCTTCCCTGAGACCTGGCTTTGTGGAACCATTCCGGACTCCAGCTTTAAACACAGTGCGACCGGACTGGGACGCCGGTGGATAGAGGCGAGGGGGCATCGAGGTGTTTACACTGCAGCACCCAAATTTACCATTTACCTTCGGGGGTTAATAAAGTTTTTTTTTTCCATTTTTTATACAGACACACAAAAAAGCAACTTTAAGTCAAGTTATATAAAGTTACAAAATAGAGAGATAACTAAAGAACATGTCAACCAGTGGTATCTATCTGCTACCGGTGGTATCTATCTGGTACCGGTGGTCTCTATCTGGTACCGGTGGTATCTATCTGGTACCAGTGGTCTCTATCTGGTACCGGTGGTCTCTATCTGGTACCGGTGGTCTCTATCTGGTACCGGTGGTATCTATCTGGTACCAGTGGTCTCTATCTGGTACCGGTGGTATCTATCTGGTACCGGTGGTATCTATCTGGTACCGGTGGTCTCTATCTGGTACCGGTGGTATCTATCTGGTACCGGTGGTATCTATCTGGTACCAGTGGTCTCTATCTGGTACCGGTGGTCTCTATCTGGTACCGGTGGTATCTATCTGGTACCGGTGGTCTCTATCTGGTACCGGTGGTCTCTATCTGGTACCGGTGGTCTCTATCTGGTACCGGTGGTATCTATCTGGTACCAGTGGTATCTATCTGGTACCAGTGGTCTCTATCTGGTACCAGTGGTATCTATCTGCTACCGGTGGTCTCTATCTGGTACCAGTGGTATCTATCTGGTACCGGTGGTATCTATCTGGTACCGGTGGTATCTATCTGGTACCGGTGGTATCTATCTGGTACCGGTGGTCTCTATCTGGTACCAGTGGTCTCTATCTGGTACCGGTGGTATCTATCTGGTACCGGTGGTATCTATCTGGTACCGGTGGTCTCTATCTGGTACCAGTGGTATCTATCTGGTACCGGTGGTCTCTATCTGGTACCGGTGGTCTCTATCTGGTACCGGTGGTATCTATCTGGTACCGGTGGTCTCTATCTGGTACCGGTGGTCTCTATCTGGTACCGGTGGTCTCTATCTGGTACCGGTGGTCTCTATCTGGTACCGGTGCCAGATACAAACAAAACAAACAAACCACAAACATAAGCTGCAGCTTTCTCCATAAGTACTGGTAAATAATGCTTAAAACCCCCTCCCCTATGTAAATGGCAGACCCTCAATGTATGTAATGAAAGGTGCCCATGTTTTATAATAGTTTTCTATTGAGCCCCGTTTACTATACCTTAGGTATTCAATTTGAAGACACATCATAGCTTCTCTGACCCACTGAACAAAAGAAGGAGGCTGTTTGTCCTTCCACTTCACTAAGATCAGTCTCCGTGCAAGGAGAGACAGAAAAGCCACTGCGCTCTCCTGATGCGAGTTAAGGCCCTGTCTGCTCGGGAGAACTCCAAACACTGTAGTGAATGGATTGGGATCTATTTTCCTCCCACAAAGATGTGAAAAAATTCCAAAAGCAGAGTCCCAGAACTTTTCTAAAGCAGCACACGACCAAAACATGTGAGCCATTGTTGCAGGTGACTGGTTGTATTTTGGACATCGATCATCACTGCTGTTGAATATCTTAACCAGCCTTGCCTTTGTTAAAACTTTGAATTGTGTCAGACTGTGTCTTATGCAGATAGATGTTAAATGTATGCGGGTGATACTTCTGTTCCAGATTTAAATCCTGTTCCCAAGAGTCTTTCAAATGGTTTAATGATAATAAAGTATTTTTAATTCAATTCAGTAATTGGTAGTGTGGCGCAGCGGGTAGCTAGTGGCCTCACAGCAAGAAGGTCGTGGGTTTGAGTCCCGGGTGGGGACGAGGGTTGGAACACTGTTCTTTCTGTGTGTAGTTTGTATGTTCTTCCTGTGTATATGTGGATTTTCTCTGGTTTCCTCCAAAAACATACATGTTAGGTTGATTGGCTGCTATGAAATTACCTCTAGGAATGAGTGTGTGGGTGGCCTTGCGACAGACTGGCAACCTGTTTGGGGTGTACCCTGTCTCTCACCTCAAATCAGCCTGGATGGACTCTGACACCCCCACAACCCTGTAGGGGATAGAAGGTGACTGACTGACTTCCAAGCCTTGCAGATTGAAGGGTTCCTACTTGGGAGAGACATCATGGAGATCCGTTATGAATTAAATCATCCTGGGAACCAGGAGTGACCCGTGAGGAACTCCACAGCCTCCTCATTCCTTTATCTAAACATCTTGTGATAGTTTCTCTGTTTTTTTTTCCAGCAGATCAGAACACACGACCTGCAGGACCTTCTAAAGAAGAGCCTCCGCCCTCACTGCCGCCCCTCTACCTCTCACTGGGAGGACAGAACGAAGACGGAGGAGAGGAGAACGTGGTGTACCTCTGATCTTAAAACTTAAGCTCTTATTGTGTGCCTTCCTCGTAGCGCGGTCCGACCGGCGCGGCGCGGTCCGACCCTCGCGGCGCGGTCCGACCCTCGCGGCGCGGTCCGACCCTCGCGGCGCGGTCCGACCGTCGTGCCTTTGAGCATTCTGAGTGCCAAAACATCTGTTTTCTGTTTTATAATTTATTGCTTTTAAACGGCTTCAAGTTTTATTATAAAGTGTGTTTATTATTGTGTTCAATTAAAATAAATAAAGTGTAAACAAAACGTGTGTGTGTGTGTGTGTGTGTGTGTGTGTGTGTGTGTGTGTGTGTGTGTGTGTGTGTTCATATGGAAAGCCACCCACAAAATCTTGCATTTAAATTCAAGCATCACAGAAAAAAAATTTCACTATAAAAGTCTTTAATCTATAAACAATCCAGTGGTTAAAAAAAAAGTCTTTTATTTTACAAACAGCTGCAACAAAAAAAATCCATAAACACCTCAAAAACTTTAAGAGTAAATAATAAAACATTTTGTTTTATTTGTAGATAAAATCCATCTTTTTCTTCAGCAACCTGCCTGTTTAAGGCTGCTCACAGTTCTTTACTTTGTTCAACACATTATGGAAAGTCCATCTTGATAATGAGCTATGAAGAAAATCAGTCTCCAGATCTTTTTGTTTCTTCTTTCAAGATTCAAAACAATAAAAAAAACAGTGACCCAAAGTGACGATGAGAGGAACTGGATGATTTTTACAGAATAATTAACAGTGACTGTTGCTGTTAGTGTGCGTTAGTAGTGTGTGTAAAGTGTGTGTTACTGTAACAGACCTCAGAAGCTGGGCATGCTGGACCTCGGCTGTACTTGGATGGGAGACCGCTGGAACCCCTGGTACTCCAGTGGGACGGCTGTTGAGATTAAATTGCCGTTGTGTCTCTTGGGCAAGACACTTCATCCACGTTGCCTGGTCTGAATGGTGTGTGTGATTGGTTGGTGATGGTCAGATAGAAGTACAATGTATTATTATTAAAGTGTCCTCAGTACCAGTCAGGTGAGTGTGCAGGAGGATGGAGGGTGGAGGGGTGATTGCTTTCACAGCTCTGAGGTGTGAGGTGGTGGTCTTGATGATCCTGTACCGTTTCCCTGATGGTAGAGGTACAAACAGTCTGTATCATGGGTGGGTGGGGTCCATCGCTATACATCTTGCCTTCTGCTGAACTCAGGAGCTGTAGACTGAGTCAAGATCTGGCGGCCGGCAGCCTACGATCCCCTGTGCTGTATTCACCAACCGGGTTAAGTTCTTTTTATTCTGTGTGGTGCAGCTGCCGTACCACGCAGTCATCCTGAGAGACAGGATGCTCTGAATGGTGGCTCTGTAGAAGTTCATTTCCAGCTTTCATTTCCTTTAAAGCAGTGAGAGCTTAAATAATAATAATGTATACTTTATTCATCCCTCTACGGGAAAATTTATGTGCTGCATTACACCGCAGCGGGCTACCACGACGGCGCCAATGGTGGGAAAAAAAGGGAGGGTTTTTTTCTCAGTGGGATGAAAACCCGCAAACTTCTGGTCCGAAGGCGAATGCTCTACCACTAAGCCACCGCCTCCTCCCTCAGGTTTTTTTTTTTCGTCCTTTAATAATAATAATAATAATAATGCACAGTATTTATTCAGCGTTTTTCAGGACTCTCAACGCTTCACACATACAGTATGCATCATCCATACCAGGTACTGGTAAGCTACTGTTGTAGCCACAGCTGTCCTGGGGCAAACTGACAGAAGCCATCTGCCCCTCTGACCATCACCAACCAATCACAGACCAGATCCAGACTGACCATCACCAACCAATCACACACACACCAGATCCAGACTGACCATCACCAACCAATCACACACACACCAGATCCAGACTGACCATCACCAACCAATCACACACACACTAGATCCAGACTGACCATCACCAACCAATCACACACACACCAGATCCAGACTGACCATCACCAACCAATCACACACACACCAGATCCAGACTGACCATCACCAACCAATCACACACACACACCAGATCCAGACTGACCATCACCAACCAATCACAGACACACACCAGATCCAGACTGATCATCACCAACCAATCACACACACAGCAGATCCAGACTGACCATCACCAACCAATCACACACACACACCAGATCCAGACTGACCATCACCAACCAATCACAGACACACACCAGATCCAGACTGACCATCACCAACCAATCACACACACACCAGATCCAGACTGACCATCACCAACCAATCACAGACCAGATCCAGACTGACCATCATCAACCAATCACACACACAGCAGATCCAGACTGATCATCACCAACCAATCACACACACACCAGATCCAGACTGACCATCACCAACCAATCACACACACACCAGATCCAGACTGATCATCACCAACCAATCACACACACAGCAGATCCAGACTGACCATCACCAACCAATCACACACACAGCAGATCCAGACTGAAAATCACCAACCAATCACACACACACCAGATCCAGACTGACCATCACCAACCAATCACACACACACCAGATCCAGACTGACCATCACCAACCAATCACACACACACCAGATCCAGACTGACCATCACCAACCAATCACACACACATCAGATCCAGACTGATCATCACCAACCAATCACAGACCAGATCCAGACTGACCATCATCAACCAATCACACACACACCAGATCCAGACAGACCATCACCAACCAATCACACACACACCAGATCCAGACTGATCATCACCAACCAATCACACACACAGCAGATCCAGACTGATCATCACCAACCAATTACACACCAGATCCAGACTGATCATCATCAACCAATCACACACACAGCAGATCCAGACTGATCATCACCAACCAATCACACACACACCAGATCCAGACTGACCATCACCAACCAATCACACACACACCAGATCCAGACTGATCATCACCAACCAATCACACACACAGCAGATCCAGACTGACCATCACCAACCAATCACACACACAGCAGATCCAGACTGAAAATCACCAACCAATCACACACACACCAGATCCAGACTGACCATCACCAACCAATCACACACACACCAGATCCAGACTGACCATCACCAACCAATCACACACACACCAGATCCAGACTGACCATCACCAACCAATCACACACACATCAGATCCAGACTGATCATCACCAACCAATCACAGACCAGATCCAGACTGACCATCATCAACCAATCACACACACAGCAGATCCAGACTGATCATCACCAACCAATCACACACACACACCAGATCCAGACTAACCATCACCAACCAATCACACACACACCAGATCCAGACTGATCATCACCAACCAATTACACACCAGATCCAGACTCATCATCACCAACCAATCACACACACACCATCCAGACTGATCATCACCAACCAATCACACACACACCATCCAGACTGATCATCACCAACCAATCACACACACACCATCCAGACTGACCATCACCAACCAATCGCACACACACCATCCAGACTATGCAATATGGATGAAGTGTTTTGTCCAGGGACACAACGGTAATTTAATCTCTACGGCCGTCCCACCGTGGCACCTGGGGTTCTGGTGGTCTCCCATCCAAGTACGGCCCAGACCCAGCATGCTTAGCGTCTGAGGTCTAACGGGATCAGGCATTGACAGACTGGTATGGGCACAAAGCCTTACCAGCCTGTCAATGTTTGTTTTGTGGTCAACCAGTGGACGGCTTGGACCCAGTAGGAAACAAACCAGGTTCTCCTGGTTGAAAGATAGAAACCACTGAGCCAACGTTTCCTGAGACCAGGACTTTATACCAGTGACCTGGAAACCCTTCAAGAAGACACGATCACCAAATCTGATTGGTCAAAGTTTGTTAACCCTGTGCAGAGAGAGAACCAGAGCGGGTTTACTGGATCTACCCTCATTTTGGGGTGCCCATAATCTATCACCGAGGTAGGATACACCCTGAACAAGTCACATACCACACACAAACAACCATCCACACACACTCATGGGGGGTCAAAACCCTCGTTATCCGAAAAACTACGAGAGAAAACAAACACTGTTTGAAATATTTTATGATCATCAGTGAACAAAAAATAATGAACCGCAGTTTATGATTCAAATGATTTTAGTCAAGTAAAGAAGTTCAGGGTGTGAGTGTGTGTGTGTGTGTGTGTGTGTGTGTGTGTGTGTGTGTGTGTGTGTGTGTGTGTGTGTGTGTGTGTGTGTGTGTGTGTGTGTGTGTGTGTGTGTGTGTGTGTGTGTGTGTGTGTGTGTGTGTGTGTGTGTGTGTGTGTGTGTGTGTGTGTGTGTGTGTGTGTGTGTGTGTGTGTGTGTGTGACGTTCCGGGAGGTAACTTCCTGTCAGTCTCTCTCTTGTTACACAATCAGATGATGAAATATTTGCAGGCTGCTGTTTGCTTCAGACCTCCAGTTTGAGCTGGAACGATGACCCAGCCAGATGTGTTCCTCTCCACACATCTGGCTGAGCGAGTCCTCTCCACACATCTGGCTGGCCGAGTCCTCCCACATCTGGTCGTTCTCCTCCTCATCTCCATTCAGCTCCACTATGGATGCTGCATGGACACACTGAGTCCAGGTTTGAACGGTTCCGGGCTCCACTTCTCAGATTCTCCTCCATTCATCAGTCAGATAGACGCTGTGAGTGGGGAGCGAAGCCTGGAGGTCCGCTGGTGGGGGGACGGAGATGTTTATCAGATCCAGATCAGCCGTTCTGAGGAACACTCCATCATTTACACGGTGAGTACGTCAGGTTTCTGTAGATCCTGATTTACTGGAACTGCTGATTCCACTGATTTTATTCCAGAGGAACGTGAGCAGATCTGGTTCCTCTGAATTCACCCTGAAGTGGACCTCAGACCTTCCTCTGGAGTGTACAGACCACTCAGCCAGGATACGCGGGTCCTCTGAGGCTGGCGTGAGTCCGTGGAGCCGTTGGGTGACACATTATGGTAAGAACTAAACCCAAACCACCATCTATTAAAGATTTAAAAGGCTTATTTCTGGGTCTAGTCCTGGTGGGACGTGTCCAAAACACCTCACCTGTGAGAAGTCAAGGAGGCATCCTAACCAGACGCCCGAACCAGACCATCTGGCTTCTCTTGACCCAGACAGCTCCTCCCTCTATTTCTGAGTGAGCCACCCTGCAGAGAAAGCTCATTTTGTCCGCTTGTATCTGGGACCTTGTTCTTTCGGTCACCACCCACGAGGGTGACCATGGTGAGGGTAGGAGCGTAGATCCTGGTTACCATGGTGAGGATAGGAGCGTAGATCCTGGTTACCATGGTGAGGGTAGGAACGTAGATCCTGGTTACCATGGTGAGGGTAGGAACGTAGATCCTGGTTACCATGGTGAGGGTAGGAACGTAGATCCTGGTTACCATGGTGAGGGTAGAAACGTAGATCCTGGTTACCATGGTGAGGGTAGAAACGTAGATCCTGGTTACCATGGTGAGGGTAGGAACGTAGATCCTGGTTACCATGGTGAGGGTAGGAACGTAGATCCTGGTTACCATGGTGAGGGTAGGAACGTAGATCCTGGTTACCATGGTGAGGGTAGGAACGTAGATCCTGGTTACCATGGTGAGGGTAGGAACGTAGATCCTGGTTACCATGGTGAGGGTGGGAACGTAGATCCTGGTTACCATGGTGAGGTTAGGAACGTAGATCCTGGTCCCCATGGTGAGGGTGTTGTGTAGGAGAGGGAATGAGGAGGATCCAAATGCAGGTTTAACAGTTTATTAAGTGTTGAACAAAGGAATCCACAGCAGAGAGATAACGGCTTCAGGCAGTGCTGGATGGCCAAGAGGAAGGGCTGAAGGTTCCTGTGAGGAGAATAAGAAAATTAGTCTGATATCAAAATTTGACTCAGCTTAGAGGTGGTCAGTTTATCACTAGAATCGTTGAAGACCTGACAGAGACTTTGGGTGACACCAGGTCTTTTATAGCCACCGGTAAGTCTGTGCAGCTGGGAGCAATCAGCCAATCCTCCCGTTAGAAGCCATCCAACACCTGTGAGTTTTGGGGGAGAAAAAAAAACAAACAAGCAGGCCTAAAAGGCCTCACACCACAGTACCCCCCCCTCTACGGACGCCACCTGGCGGACCACCAGGCCTGTCCGGAAAGCGGCGGTGAAAGTCCCGGACCAAGCCAGGGTCCAGGATCGCTGAACGGGGCACCCAGCACCGTTCCTCCGGGCCATAACCCTCCCAGTCCACGAGGTACTGTAGACCCCGACCTCGGCGACGAACATCCAAAAGACGGTTGACCGTGTACGCATCCGAGCCGTCGACAAGGCGAGGAGGTGGAGGCGGAGCAGAAGGAGGCTGGAGGGGACTGGTAGAAACCGGTTTGATCTGAGAGACGTGGAACACAGGATGTACCTTCATGGAAGAGGGCAGGGCGAGCTTTACCGAGACCGGGTTGACCAGCCGCAGGATCCGGAAAGGGCCAATGAAGCGGGGTGAAAGCTTGCGAGACTCTGCCCTGAGGGGAATGTTCCTGGTAGACAGAAGGACAGACTGACCAACCTGATATGCTGGGGCTGGCTGACGGTGGCGATTAGCTTGGCGCCGAGCCCGGCCGCAGGCCTGTTGGAGGGCCCTCCTAGTTTTCCTCCAGATCCGACGACACCGTCTGATATGGAGCTGCACCGAAGGGACGGCCAGCTCCTGTTCCTGATCCGGGAACAATGGGGGTTGGTAACCCAGAGAAGCCTCGAACGGGGACAATCCTGTGGAGGAACTAACTTGGGAATTATGGGCATACTCAATCCACGGGAGATGAGACGACCACGTGGACTGGGCAGAGGCCAACACGCACCGTAATGTGGATTCCAGATGTTGGTTAGCCCGCTCCGACTGGCCGTTGGATTGGGGGTGGAAGCCAGATGACAAGCTGACGGAAGCCCCCAGCGCCTTACAGAAGGACTTCCAAACAGCTGATGTGAATTGCGGACCCCGGTCAGAGACTATGTCCAGAGGGATACCATGCAGACGGAACACATGGGTCACCAGGAGCTGGGCAGTCTCCAAGGCTGAAGGGAGTTTAGGAAGAGGCACCAGATGTACAGCTTTGGAGAATCGGTCCACAATCGTGACCACAACAGTGTTACCTTCTGAGGGAGGGAGTCCGGTCACAAAGTCCAGTGCGATATGGGACCAGGGACGACTGGGAACCGGTAGGGGATGGAGCAGCCCCGCAGGAGGACGATGAGGGACCTTGCCCCGGGAACAGGCAGAACAGGCAGCGACAAAATTCCTAGTGTCTGCCTCCATCGTTGGCCACCAGAACCGCCGCTGAAGAAGCGCCATTGTACGGCGAATCCCAGGGTGACAGGACCACCGGCATGCATGTGCCCATAGGAGAACCTGGGAGCGGGCAGAGGATGGCACATACGAACGGTTAGCTGGGCCAGTACCTGGGTCCGGATCATGCTGCAGACCATCCCTTATTGCAGTCTCGATCTCCCAAGTGATCGCCCCAATGACGCAGGAGGGGGGTAGAATGGGCTCCGGCTCCGATCTGGACTGATGACCATCATGCAGGCGGGAGAGGGCGTCAGGTTTGGTATTGCGGTTGCCCGGCCTGTAAGTGAGGGTAAAATTAAAGCGTGTAAAGAACAGCTGCCACCGGGCCTGTCGAGAGTTGAGTCTCTTAGCTGCTTGGATGTAAGCGAGGTTTTTGTGGTCTGTCCAGACCACGAATGGGTGTTCTGCGCCCTCGAGCCAGTGCCTCCATTCCTCGAGTGCCAGTTTGACTGCGAGCAGTTCTCTATTCCCCACATCGTAGTTTTGTTCAGCTGCAGAGAGACGCTTAGAGAAAAAGGCACAGGGATGGAGTTTGCCATCCTCCTGATGGTATTGGGACAGCACAGCACCCACCCCTGAATCCGAGGCGTCCACCTCCACAATAAACTGCCTCAAGGGGTCGGGCTGGAGGTTCCACTAGAATCGTTGAAGACCTGACAGAGACTGTGGGTGACACCAGGTCTTTTATAGCCACCGGTAAGTCTGTGCAGCTGGGAGCAATCAGCCAATCCTCCCGTTAGAAGCCATCCAGCACCTGTGAGTTTTGGGGGAGAAAAAAAAAACAAACAAGCAGGCCTAAAAGGCCTCACACCACAGAGGGTGGGAATGTAGATCCTGGTTACCATGGTGAGAGTAGGAACGTAGATCCTGGTTACCATGGTGAGGTTAGGAACGTAGATCCTGGTCCCCATGGTGAGGGTGGGAATGTAGATCCTGGTTACCATGGTGAGGGTAGGACCCACCCCTGACCTGCAGGGGTATTCCACCCTTTTTCTGGTCTCTGACTTTGAGGTGCAGATTCCCATACCAACCGCTTTGGTTTTGAGGTCATGGTTCTGGGCTGTTTGAATGCTGACCAGCTGGATTTGGACAGTTTTTTTTAGAAGTCCATGGAGCAGTGTAACTCCTAGTTCTATGTATACTGTCCAGGGTGTAACCCCCTCCTCTCTGTGTACTGTACAGTGTGTAACACCCTCCTCTCTGTGCACTGTACAGTGTGTAACACCCTCCTCTCTGTGCACTGTACAGTGTGTAACACCCTCCTCTCTGTGCACTGTACAGTGTGTAACCCCTCCTCTCTGTGCACTGTACAGTGTGTAACCCCTCCTCTCTGTGCACTGTACAGTGTGTAACACCCTCCTCTCTGTGCACTGTACAGTGTGTAACCCCTCCTCTCTGTGTACTGTACAGTGTGTAACACCCTCCTCTCTGTGCACTGTACAGTGTGTAACACCCTCCTCTCTGTGCACTGTACAGTGTGTAACCCCCTCCTCTCTGTGTACTATACAGTGTGTAACCCCTCCTCTTTGTGTACGGTAGGGGTGTCTACAGTCGGAAGGAGCCGGATCTTTCCGTCCCAGCAGGTGCTGTTGGAAGGCAGTTCTGTTTCGTTCTGCTGCGTCCCTCCACCAGGACAGTCCATCAGCAGCATTGAGGTGGGAGGTGTCCCCCAGCCTCTGATCCGCGTTGGACCCACAGTGAAAGCCGTCATGGTCCACAACCTGACAACCATCCCACATACAGACATTAAAGTTTTTACGCTGAGCTGCACAGAAACATCTGGAAACAACACGTTCGCCTGGAAATACGTCAGCTGTGAGTCTCAACAACAAATCTTTTTTATTTAATGGAGACGATCAAATCAACCACACACACACACACACACACACACACACACACTCATAAATAAACAAAACAAATCCTTAAATGAAGTGTTAGTGAAGAGCAGCTCCCTCAGTACCCAGACAGACAGACATACAGAGAGGTAGCTACCTGGATAGATGGCACGCCAGCTGGCTGGACCAAAGACAAACAGACTGAAGTGGCCTCGTGTACGATAATTGTCGTATTCGTACCATCAGTTTGCACTTTGTACGATCAAGAATCGTAGACCACGGACCTGCTGGAGAGACTATGTCTCACAGCTGGATGAGGAACACCTCGAGATCCTCCTGGGTGAGATGGAGGATGCAGGCGGGATGAGAGAAGCCTGGGTTTCAGCCTGAGGCTGTTGCCCCTGTGACCCGGCCCTGGATAAGCAGAAGACAATAAAACAGAACAAAACAATCAATGATCCCTTATAAAAAAAAATAGAATAACTTGGCCTCTCAGTCACTGTGTGGTTGTAATATATAAAAATAAAATGAATTACTCTATTCATCCCTCAACGGAAAATTTGTGTGCTGCACTCCTTACACCGCAGCAGGCTGCCTTTAGACAGCGCCAATGGTGGGAGAAGCGGGGGTTAGGTGTCTTCTCCAAAACCCCAGATGTAGTCGCGGGTTCGCGTCCCACAGACCTTCCGGTCCGCACGCGAACGCTCTAACCACTGAGCTACCGTCTCCTCCCTAATCACTAATCAGAGTGTGTCTGAGTTCTTTTGGGAATCCTGAAGGTTAAGTTTTCTTGTCATTTTGTTTTTTTGTAATCTGTAACACCAGCTTCATAAATGTGGAAAAAAAAAAACCCCAAACGCTCCATCGTCTTCTGCTTATCCTGGGTCTGGTTGCCGAGGGCAACAGCCTCAGACGGTAAACCCAGACTTCTCTCACCCCGGCTGCATCCTCCTTCTCACCCAGAAGGATCCTGAGGTGTTCCCTGTCCAGCTGTGAGACATAAGTCTCTCCAGCAGGTCCGGCCTGTGGGTCTCCCCCCAGTGGGACGTACCCGAAACACCTCCCCAGCGGAGGCGTTCGGTAGCCATCCTAACCAGATGCTGAAACCACCCAAAATGAACCGAAAGGATTCATTGGTTAAATAAAAAAGTACCCGCCCACTGTGGAATGAGAGAACGGAATGCTGCGAGGTCAGACTGTTTCCACAGAGGTAAAGAAATGTTTATATTTAAAGGGAGCAGCCCGTAACATGGTGGGGTGTATCAGTTCTTGGTAGAGAGGTTGGGGTTCATTCTGAACGTCCTCCAGTACCAACAAAAACTCACGGTGAGGCATCGTTACAACATTATGATCCTCGCCTGTGGAACAGCCTGCCAGAGGACTTCAGGGCCTCAGAGTCTGTTCATGTTTTTAAGAAGAGGCAAAAAACCCACTTTTTTAACTTGTTTAATCTGATTTTATGTGTTTATTATTTTTCTGATTTAGTTTTAAGATTAATTTCTGGTTTTAGCTTTAATTCTATTGTTTTTTAGTCCAGAGTTTCCTCTGCCAGCTCAGTCTGGGGGGGTCATCTCTGCGGGGGTCAGCCTGGGCTGGGTGGTGCAGGTCCTTCACTTCGGCCATGTGGCTGTTTTGGGTGCCTTTGCCTCCTAGAACCAGGTCGACACCCGACCTCCACAGTCATGGGCAGGCTGACTCCTGGTGTGGATCGACCACTAGTTTTTATTTCCTCACAGCAGCATCGGCCTATTAGCTCAGTTAAAGAGACAGTAGCTGCAGTTCAGGCTTTAAACACTGTTCTTTCTGTGTGGAGTTTGCATGTTCTTCCTGTGTATGTGTGGGTTTTCTCTGATTTCCTCCAAAAACATACATGTTAGGTTGATTGGCTGCTAGGAAATCCCCCCCTATGAATGAGTGTGTGGATGATTGTCAGTGTGTGTGACGCCCTGTTCGGGGTGCATCCTTTCTCTCGTCTTAATCACCCGGGATAGGCTCGGATATCCCCGGCAACCACATTAGGTATAAGTGGTTAAGACTATGAAATAAAACTTTGTTTATAAATAAAGTTTGATTTGATTACATGTCACGTCCGGTTCTCACCGGAAAGAAATGATTGGTTAAATAAATAAAGGTCCCGCCCACCGTGGAGCGAGGGAACCTCAATGCTGCGAGGTCAGACTGTTTCCATGGAGACAAAGAAACACTCTGATGGATCAGGATAGTATCTTAAAGCCAGAAGCTACAGACAGGTGTGATCTGCTGTCTAGTCGTTGGGTCTTATTAACTCTTCCTGGTCACAGTGACCAGGTTTGATTTAGGATCAGAATCTACTTTAATGATCCCACACATGGAAATTTGTGTGTCACAGCAACAACGTCCTATCTGCTAAGTGAGTCGTTGTAGAGCCCGATCACGTACGGAAAGAAAGACCTCCGGTAACGAGATGTTCTCGAGCGGAGCTGTCTGAGCCTCTTGGAGAAGGAGCTCTGCTGTTCGTTCAGGAGTGGGTAGAGAGGATGGTCAGGGTTATCCATGATGGTAGAGAGGATGGTCAGGGTTATCCATGATGGTAGAGAGGATGGTCAGGGTTATCCATGATGGTAGAGAGGATGGTCAGGGTTATCCATGATGGTAGAGAGGATGGTCAGGGTTATCCATGATGGTAGAGAGGATGGTCAGGGTTATCCATGATGGTAGAGAGGATGGTCAGGGTTATCCGTGATGGTAGAGAGGATGGTCAGGGTTATCCATGATGGTAGAGAGGATGGTCAGGGTTATCCATGATGGTAGAGAGGATGGTCAGGGTTATCCATGATGGCAGAGAGGATGGTCAGGGTTATCCATGATGGTAGAGAGGATGGTCAGGGTTATCCATGATGGTAGAGAGGATGGTCAGGGTTATCCATGATGGTAGAGAGGATGGTCAGGGTTATCCATGATGGTAGAGAGGATGGTCAGGGTTATCCATGACGGTAGAGAGGATGGTCATGGTTATCCATGACGGTAGAGAGGATGGTCAGGGTTATCCATGATGGTAGAGAGGATGGTCAGGGTTATCCATGATGGTAGAGAGGATGGTCAGGGTTATCCATGATGGTAGAGAGGATGGTCAGGGTTATCCATGATGGTAGAGAGGATGGTCAGGGTTATCCATGACGGTAGAGAGGATGGTCAGGGTTATCCATGATGGTAGAGAGGATGGTCAGGGTTATCCATGATGGTAGAGAGGATGGTCAGGGTTATCCATGATGGTAGAGAGGATGGTCAGGGTTATCCATGATGGTAGAGAGGATGGTCAGGGTTATCCATGATGGTAGAGAGGATGGTCAGGGTTAAGTCTGTTGGCGTCACTGGCTGCGATGCTGCTTCCCCAGCAGATGACGGAGAAGAACAAGGTGCTGGCCACCACAGACTGATAGAAGGTCTCCAGGATCTTGCAGCACACATTGAAGGACCTCAGCTTCCTTAGGAAGTAAAGTCGGCTGCAGGTCTTCTTGTTGCTCCTCCAGTTCAGTCTGCTGTCGATGGTCACTCCCAGGTATTTGTACTCCTCCACCACCTCCACATCTCTACCCAGAATGTAGAGGGGCCACAAGGCAGTCCTCTTCTTCCGGAAGTCAATAACCATCTCCCTGGTCTTGTCTACATTGAGGAGCAGGTGATTCTCTCCCACCCCCTCCACAAGTCCATCCACCAGCCTCCTGTACTCCTCCTCCTGCCCACCACTTATACACCCCACATCTGCAGTACCTGATTACCTGACCTATTGGGATTTATCAATAACAATACCCATCACCTGCCCGACAGTGACAATCTGTTTTCTGTGTGTGTGTTTTCATCATAGTTCCTCCCCAGAAACCAAAAAACATCAGCTGTTCCACCCTGGACATGGAAACCATCACGTGTAGCTGGGATGCCGGCAGACAACCGGATACGCACCGAAACAAGCAGACATACACTCTTCATGTACAGTAAGCTCACACACTGAGACGCTGGTGTTTGTTTATCACAGTGTCTTAGATTTATGTCTGCTTCCATCAGGAATTCATCTGGTTTGAGGTCTGTCCAGTGTGAGGCTTCCTCCTCCTGCTCGTTCCCTGCTCTCCTCGGGAAGCAGCAGTACAACATCAGCGTGGTGGTGAAAAACCAGCTGGGAGAGGAGACGGAGAGCTACAGCTTCCACATTTCTGATATAGGTCCCAAACATCCCGTCTTACACACAGACCCACTTGATTCACTTTCATATGGAACGTAATCCATTAAATCCAGCTTTTAATGAGTCAGAAAATCTGGATTTAATCCTTAAAGAAACAGTAAAAATATCTTTACGTAATCTTTGTTTTTTTTTCTGTTTCTGTTGAGACGTCTCGTTTTGGTTCAGGTTATTTTTTCACTCTTTTACGTCACGTTTTCAGAGGAAATGACCATATAAGGAGAAACAATATCTGATTGGGTGTGGTACACATAGACATAAAGATTAGACCCCTTATTGGTTGCTGCAGCCGCCATCTTGGATTGGTAGTCCTACCTGTAGCCCATGTTTATGGATACGATGTTGTAGATCCTGGTTACCATGGTGAGGGTAGGAACGTAGATCCTGGTTACCATGGTGAGGGTAGGAACCTAGATCCTGGTTACCATGGTGAGGGTAGGAATGTAGATCCTGGTTACCATGGTGAGGGTAGGAACGTAGATCCTGGTTACCATGGTGAGGGTAGGAACGTAGATCCTGGTTACCATGGTGAGGGTAGGAACGTAGATCCTGGTTACCATGGTGAGGGTAGGAACATAGATCCTGGTTGCCATGGTGAGGGTAGCAACGTAGATCCTGGTTACCATGGTGAGAGTAGTAACGTTGATCCTGGTTACCATGATGAGAGTAGGAATGTAGACCCTGGTTACCATGGTGAGGGTAGGAACGTAGATCCTGGTTACCATGGTGAGAGTAGGAATGTAGACCCTGGTTACCATGGTGAGGGTAGGAACGTAGACCCTGGTTACCATGGTGAGGGTAGGAACGTAGACCCTGGTTACCATGGTGAGGGTAGGAACGTAGATCCTGGTTACCATGGTGAGGGTAGGAACGTAGATCCTAGTTACCATGGTGAGGGTAGGAACGTAGATCCTAGTTACCATGGTGAGGGTAGGAACGTAGATCCTGGTTACCATGGTGAGGGTAGGAACATAGATCCTGGTTACCATGGTGAGGGTAGGAACATAGATCCTGGTTACCACGGTGAGGGTAGGAACGTAGATCCTAGTTACCATGGTGAGGGTAGGAACGTAGATCCTAGTTACCATGGTGAGGGTAGGAACGTAGACCCTGGTTACCATGGTGAGGGTAGGAACGTAGATCCTGGTTACCATGGTGAGGGTAGGAACGTAGATCCTAGTTACCATGGTGAGGGTAGGAACGTAGATCCTAGTTACCATGGTGAGGGTAGGAACGTAGATCCTGGTTACCATGGTGAGGGTAGGAACATAGATCCTGGTTACCATGGTGAGGATAGGAACATTTCTGTCTGTGGTTGCTCAGGTTAGAAACACAGGTGTGCATGGGTGTGTGACGTATCTCATTTGCATTTAAAGGGACCAATGCAAAACAAGGCGGGTATTTTTAGTACTTGGTACAACAGTTACAGAAAGTATCAAGAACTGAGAACCATAAGACATGATGTTAGCATGATTACATACAACACAAACATGTTTAAAACATGTTCCCTTAAATCAGATTATTTTGTTCCGTATCAGTCGTCCCGTTGGTGGAAAACGTCCGAGTGACTCCTGATGTAACAAACGCCACCGTGTCCTGGAGCCTGAGGCTGAACTTCTCCCGCCTCCTGTGTGAGGTTTCCACTCCTCTGGACGGCATCCTGCAGGTATTATTTTCTCTCATGGAGGTGTACCTCCAGGAGAACCTTCCTGAAGATCTGTCTGTCTGTCTGTCAGGTGGGGTGCAACAGCTCCAGGGGTCTCTGCACAGCCGCAGTAGAGGATCTACAGCCTGGTTCTGGTTCGTCTGCCAGGGTGCGCTGCTCTGCTGACAGCAGGATGTGGGGATCATGGACAGAACCTGTCTTCTTCTCTACATGTGAGTAAACGTAGGAACTCCAAGTAAAGCGCTCTGCTTTGACAGGACTGACTGGTGTCCGGTTTTAGATCCACTGGTGACTTTGGACGTTTGGAGGAGAATAGGCGGACCCTCTGAGTCGTTGGTCCGTTCCGTGACTCTGCTTTGGAAAACGGTAAACCAATCAGAGGCCTTCTTTCTCAAACTGTAAGATGGTAGAGTTTATGAACTTCTGAATCTAAAAGCCCCGATCACGCCAGCTGAACTTTGCCTGAGGGTTCCTTAAACGGTAGAGAGGAGCGCCAAATGTTTGGACCACGCTCGTCACTGCACATAAAAAGGTAAAACAAAAGAAAACACCGGCTGTTGTTTGAGATGAAGAGAGGAGGATCCAAACGCAGGTAAACAGCAGTTATTGAAAGAAGGTGTCCACAGGGAAGTGCGGTGCGGTGCTGGATGGCCAGGAGGAAGGGCTGAAGGTTCCACTAGAGTAGTTGAAGAACTGATGAAGACTGGGGGTGAGACCAGGTAAGCGCAGGTGGTACTAATCAGCCCAATCCTCCCGTTTGTAACCATCCAGCACCTGTGAATATTGGGGAGTGAGAAATAGGAAGGTGTAAAACAGGCCCTGAAAAGCCTCACATCACACGGGCGGTGGCTGAGCGGTACACCGCTGAAGCCAGCGTTACTTTAGGGTTTGTTTACCGCTAGCGAGCGTTGACAACGCAAAACTAAAATTCATCACCGCCATGGATCGCTGCTTCAACGCTCGCCACCGTTCCAGCAACGCCGTGTCTGTTCGTAAAACGCTGACAACCGCACTACCAAAGTTTGTGCAACATTTAGACGCCATTGCCTGTGCAACGCTGGTAAAGCAGCCGAGGACGCAAACGTCCACAAACTTACGCCTATTGGTGCCAAACTTTTACTGGGCGTTGGCGGAGCCAGAGATGCCAAGTTTTTGGCTTCACAAAGAGGGAGATTTTGAGTAGGGGCCAAAAGGAGGAGGGGCTATGACATGATATGATATCACATCCGCCAATGGACGACACCCGCCATGACAGCTGGCGTAAAACAAACCGTTCAAAACATGATAAATCAGCTGGTAAACTGTGCGTCTACCATGTGTTACCACCTAGCGTTATGTATCAGTATGAAGAGGAATTACCTCTTTCAGTACTTCAGTGAGAATTGCTGAAAACTCTTATTAATTCAGCAAGAGTCGCTGTTTGGTCTAGAGACAGTGTGGTGAGAGCGGCCATGCTGATTGGTCTAGAGACAGTGTGGTGAGAGCGGCCATGCTGATTGGTCTAGAGACAGTGTGGTGAGAGCGGCCATGCTGATTGGTCTAGAGACAGTGTGGTGAGAGCGGCCATGCTGATTGGTCTAGAGACAGTGTGGTGAGAGCGGCCATGCTGATTGGTCTAGAGACAGTGTGGTGAGAGCGGCCATGCTGATTGGTCTAGAGACAGTGTGGTGAGAGCGACCATGCTGATTGGTCTAGAGACAGTGTGGTGAGGGGGGCATTCCACCCTTTTCCGGGCGAGGACCATGGTCAGGTTTCGAGCTGTGAGAATTTTTAATCACTGCTTCAGGAACGCTCCTGTAAAGTTTGGCTGGGTGTGACGAGGGTCTGAGAAAAGTCAGAAGCTGCTCTACGGTAAGATGTGGGTAAACGTCGTCTGAGACCTTCTTGTTTATCTACAGCATGTGATCAGCAGAGAGCCAATGAAGATTCAGGGTTACAAACTCTGGCGGTCTGATGGAAACCAGACCTGGACGGAACTGACGGGCAGTAAGGAAGGACAGGTGCACGTCTTTGTGGGTCCAGGAAAGTCCCAGATCAGCATCCAGGCTGTTTTTCACACTCACTCCTCCCTCCCGGCTTGGATCACCATCCCACCGCTGGTCCTCACAGGTCAGCATCTTCACACTTAAACCTTCTGTCCTGTTGATCCTTGTTTGACCCTCCCGGCCCCCTCAGGGCTGCTGGTGGAGAGGAAGCACCTGGAAAGCAGACCTGAAGGAGGCTTCCTGCTCACCTGGACGGAGCACAGCTCTGTCACCTGTGGCTACACGGTGGACTGGTGTATCGTGGGTAACTCAGAGAATTGTTCTGTGGAGTGGTTGAAGCTTCCTGCTGGAGAGACGACGTTCCTCCTACCGGCTGGTACGTTTAAATCCTCCGGGCTCCTTCCGACCCACCGCTCACCGTCTCATTCTGTTTGCAGAGTGGTTTAAATTTGGAAGCAGGTACTCCTTCCACATCTACGGATGTACAGAGGACGGAGACAGGCTGCTGGAGGTTCACACCGGATACTCCCTGGACGTCGGTACGTCTGCTGAAGAACCATCTGGACGGTTTATAAACATGACAGGGTTTTCTGTTGGCAGGATCCGTGCCACCGCCCCGGCTGGTGTTTCCTGTTCAGAGCAGCTCCTCCTCCATCACGCTGCAGTGGATTCAGAGCGGAGATGATCCGGCTGCGTACATCACCGGGTTCCGAGTGACGGTGCGAGGACGGAGCGACCTGCCTGACGGTCAGACCTGGAAGGGGGCGGGGTTTCAGTTCGGTTTCCACAGTGTCTGAAAATTATTACTTCATCTGAACCAGAGGTGCCCAACCTTTTTTGTCCCAAGATCTAGTTCACAAATATAAAACCACCAGTCCACACACACACACACACACACACACTCACACACACCAGTCCCATGTTACCATGGTAATCCCCAACAGATCATTTCCAGCCTGCTGTAACTACCCCTACAACACGATTGGTTACATCCGCACACACTGACAGCGCTTTGCAAGAGGGAGGGGTCACAGCAGCACTGCGGGCTGCTTATTGATTACAGGCTTAACAACGTGATTTCATGTCACAGACTCCAAAAATCTACAGGAACAAAAGAAAAGCTGCTAGATTTACACTTTTTTTAAAGTTGTTGACGCACAGGTAGAGAAGAAGCAGAGTGATTTTTTAACCAATCAGAATGAAGAACACAATGCACGATGCAAATCTGTGAAGTTACCGTGAAGTTAAAGTTATAGCGAGGAATCACTGTATTTTGCAAGCTCTGCTGTCCAGCGTTCGGATACTATTCAAATGTTTTTATTCAGAATAAATCATCTTGTGACCCTCAGACTGTCCATCAAGAAAATTATACCTAAATCTACAGCTTCAAATAGTTTCATAGCAACTGTTTACTGAGAGCGGTCTTTGATCGACGCCAGACAAATAGTCTCCATTCTGACTTTAGAGAGAAGGAATTGTTCATCTGTTATTTTCATCCCTGTCTCCAGAATATTTTAAGATACCACATTAAAAGGGAGCGTGTAGAAAACCATGGTGAGAGCGGCCATGCTGATTGGTCTAGAGACAGTGTGGTAAGAGCGGCCATGCTGATTGGTCTAGAGACAGTGTGGCGAGAGTGGCCATGCTGATTGGTCTAGAGACAGTGTGGTGAGAGCGGCCATGCTGATTGGTCTAGAGACAGTGTGGTGAGAGCGGCCATGCTGATTGGTCTAGAGACAGTGTGGTGAGAGCGGCCATGCTGATTGGTCTAGAGACAGTGTGGCGAGAGCGGCCATGCTGATTGGTCTAGAGACAGTGTGGCGAGAGCGGCCATGCTGATTGGTCTAGAGACAGTGTGGTGAGAGCGGCCTTGCTGATTGGTCTAGAGACAGTGTGGTGAGAGCGGCCACGCTGATTGGTCTAGAGACGATGTGGTGAGAGCGGCCATGCTGATTTGTCTAGAGACAGCGTGGTGAGAGCGGCCACGCTGATTGGTCTAGAGACAGCGTGGTGAGAGCGGCCACGCTGATTGGTCTAGAGACACTGATTCAAAGACAGGAAACAGAGATGTTTGTAGCAGAGATGAAGATGCTGAGGATCTCTCTGGGAGTGACCAGGATGGACAGGATCAGAGGAACAGCACATGTTAGAGGTTTTAAAGTCAGAGAGGTCAGACTGAGATGGTTTAGACATGTGCAGAGGAGAGAGAGAGAGTACATCAGAAGAAGGATGCTGGGTTTGGAACCACCAGGAAAGAGGACTAGAGGAAGACCAAAGAGGAGGTTCATGGATACAGTGAAGGAAGACATGAAGATAGTTGGTGTGACTGAAGAGGATGCAGCAGATAGGGTTAGATGGAAGAAACTGACTTGATGTGGCGCCCCCTGGAGGGAGATGATAGAAGAAGAAGACATTAACCAGCAGATGTGTCCCATGCACTGTGTTCATATGATTCTCATGATGTTTCTGCAGATGGATCAGACATCAGAGTGTTAGACCCTCTGGAAACCTCCGTGACCATCGACGGTCTCCTCCCAGACACGGACTACGTCTGCACAGTGAGTTCTCTGACCAGCGCTGGACCGGGACCTCCCACCACTATTTCCATCAGAACCAGGAAGAACTGTAAGGTTTACACCCTCACAATCCCACCTCTGTCACAGCTGGGGGTACCAACTAATCAATATCCAACTCCTCCATCCAGACACTGCTCTGTATGCCAAGCTCCTGGTTCTCCTGATCCTCCTCCTGGTCCTCTTTGGGTTCCTCTGGATCACATGGAGAGCGTGAGTGTCTGTACGCTGAAGGAGAAACGGATCCAGATGATCTACAGCTGTTTTGTGTCCTGCAGGCTGATGAAAGGAGTGATGGATCTACTGGTTTATCCAGCAGGGATGCAGATCAAAGCTCCGGAGATGGACAGCTTCCTGTACGAGGTCAGAACACCGAAAAAGATTTAATACTAAAAAAACAAGCAGATTCTTCTTTACTAACCCTTAAAGATCCACAGGATCTATGTTCCCACCCTCACCATGGTAACCAGGATCTACATTACTACCCTCACCATGGTAACCAGGATCTACATTACTACCCTCACCATGGTAACCAGGATCTACGTTCCTACCCTCACCATGGTAACCAGGATCTATGTTTCTACCCTCACCATGGTAACCAGGATCTATGTTTCTACCCTCACCATGGTAACCAGGATCTATGTTTCTACCCTCACCATGGTAACCAGGATCTACGTTTCTACCCTCACCATGGTAACCAGGATCTACGTTCCTACCCTCACCATGGTAACCAGGATCTACGTTCCTACCCTCACCATGGTAACCAGGATCTACCTTACTACCCTCACCATGGTAACCAGGATCTACATTACTACCCTCACCATGGTAACCAGGATCTACGTTCCTACCCTCACCATGGTAACCAGGATCTACGTTCCTACCCTCACCATGGTAACCAGGATCTACGTTTCTACCCTCACCATGGTAACCAGGATCTATGTTTCTACCCTCACCATGGTAACCAGGATCTACGTTCCTACCCTCACCATGGTAACCAGGATCTACGTTCCTACCCTCACCATGGTAACCAGGATCTACATTACTACCCTCACCATGGTAACCAGGATCTACCTTACTACCCTCACCATGGTAACCAGGATCTACATTACTACCCTCACCATGGTAACCAGGATCTACGTTCCTACCCTCACCATGGTAACCAGGATCTACGTTTCTACCCTCACCATGGTAACCAGGATCTACGTTCCTACCCTCACCATGGTAACCAGATCTATGTTCCTACCCTCACCCTGGTAACCAGGATCTACATTACTACCATCACCATGGAAACCAGGATCTACGTTCCTACCCTCACCATGGTAACCAGGATCTACGTTCCTACCCTCACCATGGTAACCAGGATCTACATTACTACCCTCACCATGGTAACCAGATCTATGTTCCTACCCTCACCCTGGTAACCAGGATCTACATTACTACCATCACCATGGTAACCAGGATCTACGTTCCTACCCTCACCATGGTAACCAGGATCTACGTTCCTACCCTCACCATAGTAACCAGGATCTACGTTCCTACCCTCACCATGGTAACCAGGATCTACGTTCCTACCCTCACCATGGTAACCAGGATCTACGTTCCTACCCTCACCATGGTAACCAGGATCTACGTTCCTACCCTCGCCATAGTAACCAGGATCTACGTTCCTACCCTCACCGTGGTAA